>JAZGTK010005076.1:0-23116 GCA_036877625.1 Ambastaia sidthimunki
TCTGTTTTGTAAATAATTGTATACTTTATCATTTTAATGTGGCCATTCAGTTGATGATTTGGTTAAACAACGTCGCTGTTGGCCGGCTTACATCACTCAACAGTTCCTAATGCCAATGCTAATTCTACCAGGAAAGTGGCCAGGAGGAGAATTTTGTTCTAGTTCCTTCTAGTTCCTAGAACTACCTGGTGTGAAAGTGGCTATAGCAATTTCATTTTCTTTGGTACTTTATTTGGTACATTAATGAAACTTAACTGGTAGTATTTGAATGTTGTGCTGGCATAATTTAAGCAGTTATTGGATTCAAATCCACAGATTTCCCAGCTAACAGGGAACATTCACAATACATTGGCTATTGTTCTCTAAATGTTCTCTCAACATTATCAAAACTGTTCTTGCAGTAACATTAGTAGAGCATTTTTTAACAATATACTGTATGTCATGTATAGCAAAATGTTATTATTAAGTTGCTAGTAAAACATTTTTAAAATGTTACAGTTTAAAATGTTGGAATGTTCTTATAATCAAGGATTACCATTAATGCAATATTTGAAAAACTGAAATTTGAAAATTTAAAAAAATTATAATATAAAATTGTTAATGTTTCAGTGTTGGGATGTGAACTATGTCTAACCATCAGGAGTAACTAACATCTGTTTCTTTATTTGAAGGTTGTGTATTAAATGAAGATAATTTCTCCATGAAATGCAGAAAGCACAAGGTATTTGTGGAATGTTACTATTTACCTTTTGAGACATTAAAATTTGGGAAATGAAAGGATAGTGTGATCAAATAATTTAAAGTAAAAATCTCATTGCATTATGTTGTACGGTTGTGCAGTAATGTGAGCTATTAAATGTAGTAATGGGGAGTTTATTTTTCCATGTGTTGTGTACAGTGTGGTCCAAGACTCCAGACCACCAGTTTGCTTTTGTTTGAATGCAACATGTTTAGAATTGTGTAATGTTTAGTGTCTCCTGTTTAAATGGCAGCATGTACTCAAGTGTCGTGGACTCCATAGGTGTTTGTTTTTCATCCATGATATCCCAGCATGATTTAAACATCTTCCAAAGAACATCTTGTGTGTTTGTAAAGAAGCAGATGACCTAGTTTAGAATCTTTATTCTTAATTCTTTGAAAACGTACAGATTTTCAAAAGTCTCTTATATCACCATATAAAGTTTCAGAAATGCAGAAATCACAAACATTTGTTTTGTGCCTTTGTAAAGGCTGATCATTTTTCTCATTTTTTCCTCATCATCAGGACAAGTCAGTCAAAGGTTCATATTATCGAATCACCAGGTGACACAGAAGAAAGAAGAATCTATGCAAGGTGTGGGCGCTCAACACCTGCACAAAACATTTCAAAACGACTGAATGCATATGAACCGATGTTCTAAAACCACGTTCTCCCTCCCCGCATAGCGAGGTTGAACTCTTCAACTCCCCTGGCGTCTTCCTGTGAGTATGCCAGCCATGAGACCTTCACAATCTCTCGTATCAGAAAAGCCTCCTCACAGTGCCGGTACCCACATACCTTAATAATTCTGCTATTGCACTGTCCATATCATCTGTCACTGTCACACAAATGGCACTTTGTAAGACTCACGCTATTGATATTGTCGTATTGAAGTGTGTTAACCGGAGGAGCATTGCAGTGAATTGCACATTTAATGGACTTAAAGCAGAAGACAAATCCTCTAAACCTGAACCACAGCACAAAATCAGTTCCTAGTTTTATTTGGTAATATGATTTACGTGTAAAATGGTTTGTATATTATTTATATTTTAAGGCAAAGTATTATTTTTTGCAAATTATAGTTACGAAATCATATTGTTCATTGTTAATTTATAAAGAAACTTAATTCTGCAAACTGAATATTCATATACTACGTATTAAAATGTAAGTTCATGATGTCGTAATAACAGAAACAACATCCATAAACTAATGAATAAGTGACTGAAGAAGCTAAAGGACATGAAATTTGATTATAACCCCTAAGATTGTGTTTCTTCAAAAACAATAGTTATAGAGCTGTACTTTTGACTATATGAAAGCACTTTGAAGGGCACCTTGGGTATAAAATTGAAAAAAATAAATTCTTTCCCTGTGAGTGTTGACTCACATGCCCCCACTTGTATTTAGTTTTCTCAAACTATACAACCAGTTTCCTGTTAAACAGCCACTCTTACGTAACTGCATCATTTAAGTGCAAGATAAGGCTAGTGACAGCATGATAATTTAAACGTTCAATTTCATTCACGTCAGTTGTGTAATAAAAAATAACATGCAAATATCTTGTTAATACTTAACATCAATGTTTATTATGTAAAAAAATGGATAACTACCTTAACATGGGTTACATATAACTTTATCCACACAGTGGTATTCATATTATATTGTTGGTTCTATGCACGTAAAGCAGACTCTTCATTTTAATCATTTATATGTTGTCAGTTAACTACTGTAAATGACTCGGTTTAGGTAATTAAACTGTTTTAAATTGGCTTTTGTTCATTAACTACATATCACATTGTTGTTATAAGATTGTTGATGAGCTTCATCTAAGAGTTGTGATCAATTTTGTAAAAGGAGCTTTTAGTCTTTAGTTTGAAAACATTAATGTTTTGCACTTTTGTATGAGCACTGATCTCTTGCTTATGCAATGGTAGTGTCTGCATTACTGTGATCAAAATGTTTTGATGGGAATTATTTTACAAAAGTTATACATGTCTGATGTCGCTGTTGTTGCCTTGCAAGATAAATTACTGTTAGAAGTTTTGCTTTTAATTTTTTTAAGAACCATTTCTTTAATACGTGCTTTGTTTTAAATATTTGATGAAAGGAAAATCCCAAGATTAGTTTTTTGAATAGTCCAGCACATTATCCATTCGTTATGTGTACAGACTATTTAAATATCGTTAAATATCACTATTTGACTAGTTTAAGACAAGATTTGAAATTTGTGCCATTTAATCTGATGTGCTTTGGCGGCTGGTGTGTGAGATGGTGAAATCACATAATCACATATCTGTTTGTATTAATGTACCTGTGCTGTGTGCCATACAGGATTGTATTTGTTCCAACTTTCTGTAGACGTCAATTGTTTTGTTTTTTTTGTGTAAATGTTCATGCATTACCATCAACCCAAAAGTGGCAAAGTATTTTTTTTTTTTTTTCTCAAATGTTATGTACTTTCAAATCTTAATCTCAGGGCTGAGCAGGGTTCTTTGTGTTGTTACCCCAAAAATGATTTTTCCACAACTGACTAAACCCATTTGGTCAGTGTAATAAATTGGTTTCTTTTATTTTGTCTAACGTACTGTTGGTTCTGCACTCATTTGTGTTTGCACATACAATATCAGTCTCCTGCAATTTATTTCAGTAACAAATGCATTACACAGAAGCAGTGGTTTTGGATGTTAAAACATAGTTTATAACCTTCTATTAGATATTTTTTTTTAAATTGTTCTCCAAACAAAAAAATCCCATGTTTTTTGTAATACCTGTGAGGTAAAGTGAACTCAAAAAAACACTGTGATATGTTGAAGAAAGGGTCAACACATTATACATTTTAACAGAAATGTAGAACTGTGTTAGGACATTGGCAGGCTGGGGCAAGTTGTCACATGCATTATGAAAATTAAGTAAATTTATTATGATATTTGTTGGCCAAAACAATAATTAGATAATTAACATTGCAGAATTGTTTAGGAATTCCACAAGTACTGCACAATTTCGTTTCAAACCAAGAATTGCAGCTAAGTGTCATAGACCCCCTGTTTATATTTACCAGTTGTTTTATCTCATCAGCAGGTCTGTCTCATTTTTAAGTATTCATAATGTTACAATAAACAATGCATTTATCACGGTTTATCAGCTACACAACCTAAATTATGTAAACGTTACACATTAATGGAATGCAAACAATACTGAAAGATGGTACTAATATTAACAAAACCAGCTCCTCAAGTCTTTAAAACAAATAAAAACAATTGCACATTTTTTGGTCAAGATTTATTTCTGAATAAATCTGCACTTACAGGAAGACAGTTGTATTGCACAGACAGAATCTGGATGAGTTTAGAGTTTGTTTTAAGATGTCTGATCGAAATGATCACCATTAACTATAAAGCTTAAGCACAACCTGCAGAAATCTGATCATTAAATCCTCCTTTCACATTACTAAAAAACCTAATACTGCCAGGCATTTAAAGTCTGATCTAACCTGACATCTTATGGTCAGTAAGCGTAAATGCACTAATGCCAGCAGCGTCACACAAAATGTCTACTGCGTGTGTGTAATTTATACTGATTGCGTTTCTTAAACACTAATGGTCCAGATTTGATGATACTGTTATATCGAAACTTTTTCCCGTACATGTAGAAAGTTCATGCAGACATGTACACAAAATAAAACACAAACATAAAACACACCAATTCTAATAAAAACACAATTTTGTTTGTCTTCAAGGCAATGAAATCTTCAATGGCAAACTCAATTTCTCAGCAAGGCTACAGTCTCCCCTTTACAATTTGTTAACCTGACAATATTTGTGCAGGAATGACTTATTTCTGCTTTTAATGCAGCTGCATACAGTATAGGCTTTTCAGGTAGTTCTTGATATCAGTGTGAAGTGAATACAACGACAACAGCACATAAACACGACACAACAAAACTAACAATTATTAATTTGGCTTGATGTTTAGCCCTAAATCATCTACCACGATTTCACTCTGAAACATTATGCATGAAATTGTGACAGCAAAAATTTCACATTACAACAGTTCTCACGTATCTTAAATCATTTTTTGATTGTTGTTTTTATCGTCATGCAGTTATTAGAATGCGATTTCTAGTCTTAACAGTTTGTGTTTTCATTTAAACCAATGTAGAAAAAATATAAGTAACTTCAGTCAACATTAAAGGGGAAGAACTAAAATTGTATAGTAGGCAAAAATACTTTTCAAATCTTCAAATAGATGTTTACCAATACAGCTAGTACACAAGGTACAAATCACTTCTTGCAAAACTTCACAGCCAAGAAAGAAATACAAAACACAGCTTTTAGAAATAAATAAATAAAAATACAGAACTAAAAAACTGACTTTTTAAAATTTTCCCTATAGTCTTAAATGTTGGTCATGGAATAGTTGACTATACTGCTTGTTGTACGACAAGTTTTAGCCACAAAGTTTTCATTTTACAGTAGTGCTGCACAATAAGAACTAAGACTGGCTGTGTCAACAAGTACCAAAAATAAACTGAAAACATAGACTACTTTACAACTGAAAAAATATATTTCTGAATACTAAGAATCTTGATAAATTAACTGTAAAACAACAGTCTACATGTCGGATTTATAAACACTGAGTACATGCAATATCTGTGACATGAAAACCTCCTGAAAACCTTTAGTTTTGTTGCATGTACTGAACATTTCAGTAAATCAGGCCTTAACTAAATATCTAAATTTTACACACAAAATCTCAAACATTCACACATACTCATGTGATACCTCAGCAAACATCACAAATTCTGTTTTGTCTTTTGGCCCAATTCTTACTGTTTGCTTGTTCACAAGAAAGGTTTTTTAATGAATTCCTACAGGAATGTAGATGCCAGATATTCTCCATTGAGCTCCTTTTATTTTTTGCTTCATATATTGCTTTAGAAGTCCTAATAATTCTTCCCACAAGCTGTTATGAGCATATAAATCTTTGTTTCAATCCACTCATTTATTGGTTCATTGCTTATCCATGAGTATAAAAATTCTACCTGGACAGTATTTCACAGTTTCAGTGTAACTCTCTCATCTGTACTGCAGAAGTACATAAATCTCTATAAGGAATCTTAGCAAAGTTGCACAGCTAAAAGCTGGTCTCACTTTACAACTTGCTGAACACTGGAGAATCTTCATTAACTACAATTTAAACGTTTTTTGCTTATTTTAGTTTTCCACCTATGTAATAGCACTATTTTAATCTGCAAACTCAGAGGAAGTGTGCGAGTGTTTCAAGGTTTTAGTCACTTGTGAGTGTGTCTGGTTGTGTTTGTATGTCTATTTTGTTAGGAAGCCATGAATGTCTCTTCTACATCTCTACACACAGATCTCTATTGGGGTGGTGACCAGTATGCGGCTACTGGGGGGGCTGTCTCTGGCTGAACGCTCATAGCTGTTGGTGGAAGACACGGAGCTGTTTGTGGACACGGAGGTAAAATGGTGGCTCGCAGCTGCTCCAGGCTCTATCATGTTGCTCTTGGTTGTGCAGGCCCCTGGAGACAAGGTCTGCTGTTTCATACGGTCCACAAGCAGCTCCTCTTCCTCAGATGAAGAGTTCAGGGCAGCCTGATGGTGGCTTCCACCACCCTGGCCATCCAGCATCCAACGGTGGCCAAAATGGGCGAAGACCTCTTTTACAGAACAGCGCCTTTCCTGCTCCAGAGATAAAAGCTTCCGGAACATTCGAAGGGCTTCATCTGTGAAGCGGCGCCATTGCGATGGTACCGTACCTGTCCTCCTTCGTTGCCAGCGCACAAACTCTTCATAGAAGGTGTCAGAAGGCATGGCCTTCTCCCAGGGGAAGTTCCCGGTGAGCATGCAGAAGAGCAGAACTCCAAAGGCCCACACGTCTGTGCTGTAGTCTACGCAGAAGCCCTCATGCTTGGATGTGTCACAGAGCTCGGGGGCTGTGTAAGGAATCGTTCCGCTCACACGCTTTACTGGTGAGCCAGCTCGTCGTGTCATGCCAAAGTCTGATAGCTTGACCTTGCGGCACTCCTTATCAAAGATCAAGATGTTCTCAGGCTTGATATCTCTGTGTACCAGCTTTTTTGAGTGTAGATAGTCCAGAGCAATGGCCACCTGATGGACACATCGCTTAGCCACTGGTTCTGGAAGCCCAACCTTTATAAACAAAAATAAATAGTAAAAGCAATAATCAGTCATGGATGCAACAACATTATGATGTCATATGCTTTAATATGATGTCATGCTTTATGATGTCAAATTACAACATGCTATTACCTGTGGAGGAATGATGTCAAACAGGTCACCGGATGGCGCATACTCCTGTGCAAAAACATAGTATTCCTCCGTTTCAAACGCAATTCCAAACATGTTGATTATAAAGGGACATGGAGACAGATAAAGGGAGATGCTGTACTCCCTTAAAAAACTCTTCAGCTTGGTTGTTTTCTTCTTTAGAAATTTCAGAGCCATCCTGGTGCCTAAAACCAAAAAATAAGTGATTCCGTTACGTATTTTATGCAAAACCACCAAAAATAAAAAACAAAACAGCATCAAAATATAGTCCATTTGACTATATTCTAAATCTTCTTTGAAGTGAAACATTAGCTCTGTGTAAGGAACAAATGTAATAGCAAACAGAGCTTTGGAAAACCCTCAAGGGTAAGTAAACACATTTTTAACTATTTCTTCAGAAAAAGCTGGATTGGAGCTGTGCTGTACCTCTGATCTTATGAATGACAAGGTCCACCTTCCCATAGGTTCCCTTCCCAAGCTCCCGTATGACCTCATAGTATTTGTTCACCTCAACCTTCTCCAGGTTTTGAGCCGCAAAGAGCTGCAGTTCCTCCAAAATATCGACGGACACGCGCGAGACGACCGGAGAGGAGCTCATTCTTGCACGAGAACAGGCGTGAAAACAGCTGCTGACAACCACTCGGCATTACTGTAATCATAAAGAACACATTGAGTCATTTTAATTTCAAAACTGCTTTTCCCTATTGGGACTGAACATTCAATGGGTGGAACATCGCTACAGATTGCCCTGTGTTCTGTTCTTGCCGCAGGGAACGTAATTATCCTGCAGATAAGAAAAATGTTCTCTGAGGAGGGAGATTTCACTTACCCTTATCTAACCTGCTGATCTCGCCATTCGTTTCATGCCCCGGTAGTCTCGCCACCTCCCGTGTTTGGGTGCTGAGGCTTACGTAACATTACGAAGTGACTCCGAACATATTAAACAATGGGCTGATTCTTAAATGGACCATTTTATGTCTGTCTCTATTAATTATAATTTATACACAGAACTCTTCTTCTTGCAAGTCAGATCCGATTAGCAGTTGTAACAATCTAACGTTACATTACAGGTCCACAAATAAGATGGTCGTCAAATGTTATTTCCTCACAAAATGTTCTAAGCTGATTATATAAACTATACATGATCAAAATAATGTAGACAGTGGTGGAATCCTATGACAGTCACTAAGCTCCTCGGTATGTTCCAATGTACTGACAGTGTTTGTCTAAGGAAATTGTGTGGCTTATAGTTATGGGTGTGGCTTAAATAGACAAACACATTAGTAGGAATGGGGTGTCCACATATGTTTGGCCATGTAGTGTATTAGAAAACTTTCAGCAATTTATATCAGCCAATACGTTGCACTGATGGTCCAATAATTATGATGTTTTTGTGTAAGCTAATGTTTAGCTAATGTTTTCAATTCTTTCGTAAACAAAGAAGTAAAACTGAATTTTTACATTATCTGAAGGAAATGCCAAAGCATGGCAATGCAGGTTGCTACAGTGTTCTGTCTGGTTGCCGGGTGTTAGCCTACTGATCCACATCAAAAGAGTCCATCCCTAAGTCTTAGTTGTTCTGATCCCTAGATATGGGTCACTTTTTTAATACTAGTCTATTGGATTCTTATTTCCCCATTTTACCCTGCTGCCAATTTTAAATCTGCTTAGAAAAGGTATTATTCCCGTTGCAGCACAAACATTGTAGGATGCAAAATGTAATACTTGGAGTTAGACATCTGTTTAAATCCCTTAGCAGGCACCAGTAATAACTTAGAGGAGGCATTATTAAACAGATTTTAAACACAATATGTCAATCTGACAAATTCATAGCTAGCTCATGTTACTTAAGGCAAATAGATGTCTCTCAGTTATACAATATCAAATCTTAACTGTAAATCCTTATAAATAAAAATCACCTTGTTCTAGGGACTACAAAAAAAAAGACATTTTGGTACTGTTTTAGACCTGCACAGAACCCCTGTTTAAAGTCCTATGAATCGGATATAGAAGTTTAGAGTGTATTTGCTCTATATCTGCCCAGCAACACCTCAGAGCTACAAACATTTGCTAATATTATGCCCATCATTTGTCAGTGCTACATTTTAGTAAGTTGATCGTTCAAGGGTGGCAGTACACTGTACCGCTTTAATGGCAACTGGAATCTGACACTAACTTCTCTTGTTTCTCGTCATTACACACCCATTTAAAATTGTAAAACAGTATTGGCTCATTTGGTTCCCGGGCGCAAGCTATTTTGTCATTCTACTAGCTCCACTGTTATCTTGAGCTACAGCCAGGAAAGCAAAGACACAGGATGAAAAGGAAGGGGAAGTCATTGGAGGTGAAATGCAGGCCTTTAATCTCTATTCTGCCAGCCCAGTTTACCACTAGAATATTCATGCGGGTCTCGGTAGTGCTTGGGAAAATAGCAACACATCTTCCCAACAGACCACGCTTGTTTTCTTCACTAACACTAAAAGACTTCTTATTCTCTCTATGGTTGCAAAAAATCCCAAGATCCTGTGTAAATACTTTGTGTTGTAAAGGTGTGAAATGCTGATTATTCTACATTTATGTTCACATTTATTCAGGCATGATCTAAACAATAGTATGACATTTGATATTTGATTTTGCAAATGTGAACATTTTGTGGTCCATACAGCCGTGTTTAAAGAGTTTGATTATTCCATCAGCTAAAATTAATTTATAAAATTGTTTACAGCAATTAGACCATGTCAGTTAAATGTTAGTGTGATTAAACTTAACAGATATGCACATATACAATTAATAGTTTCTCTCCTCTGAGAATATAGACCAATAATATTACCACAATAATGAAAACCAATGAAATGAGTGTCTAGTGGCATCTAATTTTTTTATATCTATCACTTGTTTAACCTATGGCACGTATCATACAGCAGTAAAAAAACAAGCAAACATTATTGTAGTACTGTTAAAATCCAGTTAATTCTTCAAAAGAGTCAGCGATTCAGTCTTTCTAATATTAAACAATGCTCACAAGCAAGATGAAAGCTATATAATTCCCTACTGTTTAAAAAATACTCTTATCTTAAAAATCCATTATTAAGCCATGGTAATTTAATGGTGCTGCTTTGAATATAAACCAAACATTTTATCTGTTCTGGACATTACTTTAATCTTCTCTAACCTCTTTAAAGTCAAAAACTCGTTTTTCTTTTTAATATCCAAATGCAATACATATGACCTTTAAATCAAGCAAGCAGAGGATATATCAGACTTCCCTTACATAAATGGATGTTACTTTTAAATATACACCATTGCACAAGTTTGGTAAATGTACCAATAACCATTATGTACTATCATAATGTCCAAAATGCATGATACTATTGTGATACCCATTTCTTTTTTGTTAGCGTTTAAACCAACATAGGGTTGATTATTCAATCTGATTGGAGCATCCAAATTAAGCATATGGGCAGCTGTTAGACATCTTGGACACAAATCCGGTCTGCTGGGACAACATTGTATATATTTGTTGATGCAGAAGAACAGGGGGTCCCGTGGAACAGCTCACCACCTGAGTCATTAATTAAAAACAGTGACTCCCACCTTGTGTCAAGACCACAGGGGTGTGAAAGTGCTGCTCAAATCACACACAAACACATTCACACATAGGGCAGTAAAATGATACGATGGAGGAACACGGTGCCAGTATAATAATAAGGCCGGTAAATCATTATTGGTTATGGTGATCATTTCTTAATGTGCTGGGTGGACGGTACAACAAGCTCCTTTTCTTGTTAGCATATGTAAACATGCATGATCTACATCAGAAACAAACACTGCATGTGTCATTGTAAACATTACAAAACAATGAAACGTCTCACTTATAAATAATAATATTCCTTAAAAGATGCTTCAAATGTATTAAAATAAAATCAAAGTATTATTTGGGGTTAAATACAGGTCGTTGCTGATTACCATAAAAGATGTACTGCAAATCAATTGCAACAGAGATAATATATTACATCTGATCAAAGGCATTAGGCAGCAATTCTCACGGACAGTGAATGTAAATTGCACCGGTGGCCCGCATCCACTAGAGGCTATCAGCATCTAAACAACGCACTTTTTTCCCCCAAACCGGTGCGCACGGTTTGCACCAGGCTTATTTGTCATCGGCTGTCTGACAGCATCCATTTAACGGTGTTGAGTTCTGGGTGACCTGCGGATACCTGCAGACTCATCCTATCCGCATTGAGAAGAACAGAGCCTGACACATCACTGTTGCCTGCAGTCTGCAGCCTCTCTCACAACTGGAGGCACTCAGTCTCTTCTTAGAGGAATACATTTGCATCTTGAGCAGGACAAAGGAGTTTCATCTATAGGTCTAATGATTGTCCGATTGCTGAGAAAAACATTTTAATAAGGTACACCGGTATCAAACGTAATGAAATAATAATGATCATTTTTTTATTGTTTGTTTTCATCCATTTAACATTAGCGTAAGGACAATTTTCTGCAGTGTTGCTTAAGGTCGGCTGGTAGCAATAACCTGAGATTATTATTCATATATCCCCTGTGGTCCTGCGTAGGTAAGTGAATTATAAATATAAATAAATATCAGGGAATCAGACATAACACACGTCAAAATCCATCAATTGTTGTAATATTACAATATTATTTTTCGAACGTTTTACAGGATTTACTCACCATGAAATCCGTCCAAAACGCCAGGGTTTCTGTCTCTAGCCAGATATACAGCTGATCGCAGGGATGGAAATCTAACCTCATGGTATTTTACCGTGTTCCTTTAATCCGCATTTGCGGGTCTTTCGGTGCTGTTGGGGAACCAGACGGTCAGCCGCACCATAACTCAACCCGGCAGATTATACTGCCCTGCGCTTTTCTGTTGTGCGCTGCATGTGTGCGGCTGGGGTAACATCACTGCTTCCTAGAGGGGCTGTTGAGACCCCGCCCACCCAAGAGCGTCGACCAATAGAAACACAGATCCGTCTGGTCTGTTGAAAATACTCCGTCTACTGTGAGCTTCGGTCATGTCGCTCTTATTCCTCAGCCAATAGCAGCACAGATCGCTAGAGCTCGAGTCGCATCAAAGTGGCATTTTATCAGGGTGTATATAATCTCATTGAATTCATAGACTGAACAAAGAACATCATCTCGGAAAAGGGGAAACATGTCAGTAAATTACTGTTTGGATGCATTACTAGCTATATCAAAAGTAGCTGTGCAATAACCCTCAGAAAATAATTTTGACTCGTCGCTTTATAAAACAAATGCATATATACAGTAATGTTGGTACAGTTCAAGTCTATGAGACACACACACACACTGTGAACACACACCCGAAGCAGTGGGCAGCCCTTTTTGCTGCAGGGGCCGGGGAGCAGCTGGGGGTTCGGTGCCTTGCTCCAGGGTCTCACCTCAGTCGTGGTAGCAACTCTCTAACCATTAGGCCATGACTGAACACAAGTCGTGAACACACACACACTCACACGGAAAAGTCATGTGGATGAATATCAATAAGTATTCAATATTTATAAATAAGAATTTATAAAACCTTAAGAAAGAGAAAAAACAACAGGATGCTATAAGGCAAAAACTGGAAAAAAGTACACTGTGAAACTATAGAAAGTGGGCTACTATATGAAAAAGCAATTAAAAACTAGTTCCAACGATCTATCTAATGAGCTTTTTATGAGATTCAAGTTTTGTTAAGGGTGTTAATTCAGAGCACAAATAAAACAAGAATTTGAGTTATTTCAGTTTTCACACTGAAGAAACATGGATTCATGTTTTATCTTCAGTTCCACAAAATGAACAGGTCTAAAAACATCCACAACGCTATATTTAAGATTTCTGTTTTTACAAACTGTGGGAGATGATTATTTTCTGTGGTAACTGACAGTATGCCACAGATTGTGCCCACAGAGTTTAATTTGTACTGAACCCAGAAGATTTCTGACTTTAGCAGAGTAAGTAGTTGTGGATTCAACTATCTGATCACATCATGACAAAAGAATAGCTAAGAACAGATGGCTGATCTTCAATGAATATCACTCATGTTGTCTTGATTTGACTGGACATAACAAAACTAGACAGGGTTCTTAGATCATTTTATAAAGTAATTTATTTAATGAATTAATAACAATCCAAAAAGTAAATTTACATTTTTGAAACATTTTGAAACCAGCACAGATTTGAGTCATCTATTACATGACCAAAGAAGTGAACAGTGAAAAAACTTAGACAACGTTTTGTCGAACTGGCCAATAAAATTGTGCAACATCATATATTAGTAAAGATACATAGAGGAAAATTAGCTAAATAAGTTAAAAACACCTAAAAATAAATTGTACATTTACCAGTGTGTAGGAATGTTATTCTAAAATTTCCTGTGTAAATAAACTGTGTTAATAGGTGAGGTAAATAGATGGCTACACAAATAAGAACAATTCTATAGTCTTGGAATGCAGATGCTGGGCGAGGTTTTTAATGCGACAGAGGCGAACATTTTGCGTATCTCCAGCGCCATAGACTCTATATATGTGATATCTTTCTTTCTCCTTAAGTGCAAAATCCAGCTCATTTGCAGACATGTGAATGAAATGTCTCTCTTTTTTCACTGTTGTCTTGACCTCCACAAAGATCTCATGTTTTTGACCATTACTTGCAAAGGTTAGCTTGAAGTCACACGGATGGCCGCTCTCACCTTTCTCATTGAACCAGGTCACTTCAATGGGTGCTGAAGTACCTCCGTTCTCTTTCCAGTGAGTAAGGAAGGAGGAAACCAGTTGCTCTCCCCACTGTCCAATACAGGCTGTATCGTCAAATTCTTTGGAAATCACCAGGGTTTGTGGCAGGGCGCAGTTCAGCACCAAATCCTCCAGGACTGCCTCTGGAGCCATCGGTTTGGTCCACACTGCATTACCGAGTGCCATAGGTGGTCGCTGTAAGGTTTCACCTCCCTGGAACTGGCTTGACACCATCTCTGGTACCTGGGTTGTATTATTGCCACTTGAACAAAAGAATTTTAAAAATAAGTGAAAAGACAAAAAATAAAACAAAAGCAAAAACCAGCCAAAGAAACAATCCCCAGTAAACACAAAGAAGTCAATACATACTGCAGTGAGGGGGGCTCTGGTGTGTGTTGATCTACTGCTGCAGGTGGTGGGCTGGTTCTGTTCACCGTTGGTTCTGCTTGTTCGTTTGAAGAAGCGTTTGACTTCACAGACTTCTGAGGACCAACCACAGGCTTGATGTCCTGCACAGTGGGTTCTTCTCGTTCCTCTGTGTGACCAAGCCCATGTTTTAACGTGTTATATCAGTAAATGTGTTTTGGGTTATATAATGTGTATCTTCAAGAATTACACTCTAGGAAATTGCTGGGTTATTTTTAACCTATAATGCTGGGTTGAGCCTGTTAGGCATATCTGCTGGGTTATTGATCACATTTTAAACACATTTTGTGTAGTTTCAGTTTTTTTCAGTTGTTGGGTTAAATCATTAACCAAGCATTAACGACTAAAATACAATGTCTAAAAAACTGGACGTTTTGAATGATCCTAGAATATTCATTTGAACATTTTGAACATTTTTGTTTCTTAATGGAAATGTTAGGGAAACGTTCTTCCAGTGGAAGGCACAGGACCATAAAATGTTCATCCAATAATTGCACTCGGTGCGAATGCAATGATAGGATGTCCTGCTTGCCTGATAAACTATGTTTGCATTCATGTGTTGGAGGCGTGACTTTGGAGATCACACTGAAGGGAGGGTGGGATTTATCTATCCTCTTTAAACTTGTTATCCATGTTAAGAAAATAACTTTGCGGTAACTTACCATTTTTTGCACAAACAATTATCATGATGTAAATTATATTTGATAATAAGATTCTTTTACTTCTTTCCAATAACAAAACTGCTGACCTGTGGTGCGGGAGCTGAAGTCACTTATCTTGGGACCCTGTACATGTTGAGCTCTCATATCTCCATGCATTTGAGGTTCTCCAGTTCGCTGATGAACATTCACGTTGAATGAGCTCCTCTCAACTCCAGAGCCTGATGGACCTGCAGAAGATGGAGGAGCAGGAGGAGGCCACATCTTCATCACTTCTTCAACAGCTTGGCTGCCTGAATACAAAAAAAACACACATGCTTTATAAACTTGATGACTGTTCTCACTACCGCTGTCAATCTCAGAATGTGGTCAGATGTCATTATTTAAACAGGACATTAGTTATGGATAATAATATAAAATGCAAATTCTCATTACATAATGGAAGTGACGTAATGTCACTTCCACCAGCATAGCAGAATATATTCATTACTCTTCAGCTGTCATCTGTACCTGAACTGCTTCCACCTGTTTTATTAAGGGAGGCTTTGGGTGGCCAGCACACAAGCCTGTCGTCTTTATTGTGATCTATCTGCATTTTCTCCTCCTGCATAACACCTGAGGAACAAACCGCAGACACTGCAAACAAAAGCACCATCACACTTTAAATGAAACAACACAAGTATTACCAAACTATAATTAATAAATGCAGACGCTGCGTTACATTACAAACAAAAAACTGTCCCGAAGGGGAACATTATACCCAAATTTGAGATTTAAGTGTGCATGTGTGTACTGTATGGTTATTATAGTGGTTATTAATTGCTCCCCGGCTGACATTCAGCTAAGCAGAGGGTGCGAGAGAGATAGAGGCAAGTCTTCCCCTCGCCTTGGAAACAGCTGCGCTTTCATGTCAGCGAGTAGAGCGGCAACAAACCCTAATTAGCATATGTGCACTATGCATGTGCTACGAGTGCATGTGAGGGGAATGATGAAATGAGGGCAAGCGATGCACATAAAAGGGGAAAACAGAAATCAAAGGATTTAACACAGTTCATTCGCAGCTGTGTTATACATGAGGTTCTCTGAACCTCTGTAAATGAGAGAATCAGGCTCAGGGGAGTGTATTGTCTATTTTGGCTCATTTCAGAGACATGCACTAAACGCTCACCTTTGGTTTCTGTTTTAACTTCCACTGGCTGGGGTGCTGGAACCTCCCACAGTTCCTCATCTGGTGGAAGTTCTTGAATGTTCTCCCTGTCCAGGTACCTCTTTAAAGCAGCTCGATCCTGAGTTACACAGAAGAAAGTAAGACACACGCTTGTTTTGTGCTTTACAAACACTAATACACACACAATGTGTGTTAAAATGTGGTGGACTATACTTGGGTAATTGCAGTGTTTAATTTTAATTTCAGTTTGTCACTTAGCTTTCATTTAATTACACAAAGTTTATTAGTTTTAGTTTTGTATTTATGTTTTGTTAAAAATTAAATTAAAAAATGGCAAATTACAAAGCAATAACTGAAATATTTTAACACTGTTTAATGTATTAACAAATGAACTTAGTAAAGAATAGGATGAACACTAGTAGAAAAAATGACGTTCAACAAACCTTGGTTTAAATAAATACACTGTATATCAAAATCTCAAACTTTTTTGATTTAGTTTATGCTAATCTGAGTTTGTTGTGAAACCCCAAAATGTATTTGTTTACTTTGTTTTTTCACCAAAATATGGTTAGTTTGAAAACATGCACATTTGGTTCTGAAATATATTTTCGTTATACAGAATTACTCCTGGTCAGGAATCTCCAGAGAAATGTTTCTGTGCTAATTAACACATCCAAATGTGTGTTTAACCAGGACTTCAGCTCATATTAAAATACCCGTGTAATTAATCCACATGAGCTGCACCCCACAACTGCAAGCCCTTCTCTTTGATCTCTGGAGCCATGACCGGATGAGTCACTGGTGCAGCTGTTTGCAAAAACGCCTACTTCAAGGACCCAAAGTGTGTGTGTGTTAACTACAGACTCGTATCCAGTTATTTGAATCCAGCCATACCAGGTGTGAGAAAACCCTCTAAATAACCCCTTGTCTTTACCCCAAAGTGCCAGCATCAACAGTAAGGAGTCTAGAATTCACTTAAGAGGCAGAATTTAGTGTTTTGCTGGCCATATATTTGCACCCAGCTTTGATTTTAGGATACTTAAATCACTAAAACTTTGTTATTGTTTAAAGCATTTGTTGTGTTCCTGTAGCTCAGTTGGTAAAGCGTTGTTTGCAGCACAAAGGTTGTGGGTTCGATTCCCAGGAAGCACATGTACTGACAAAATGTATAAGAAGTCGCTTTGGATAAAAGCGTCTGCCAAAAGCGTAAATGTAATGTAATGTTGCTTAAATTAGGCTCTTCAAAACAAATAATTTGAATGAAATTTCCTTTTTTACGAGGCTTTTATCTACACATGTTTACTCACATGTATACAGCCAACAAGGCCATGGAGAAAGCTTTCCAGCCCTTTTGCTAAAGTCTTTTCCGTGGTGAACAATTTCACTAGCTCTCTGCAAAAACACGAAAAGAGAAATGATCAGCAACATTAACTCTTTATTTCTGTCACAAGCACATTCTAAAACCTAAGACTGACAATGTGGACTATTACAAAAAAAACTGTACCTGCAGATGTCCAGTTTGGCAGAGAGATGATCTTTGTGGATATATAACTCTTTTTTGTCTTTCAGGAGACATATTATATCCTCACTCTCAAAGATCGGGTCCCCCTCCGACACCTCAAGCCGATAATGAATATACAGCTTGCCGACCTGCAAAAACACAAACATTTCTAGCTTCTACTCCCCTCTGAGAAAATGATGCAACAGCCAGCAAGTATTTGGCAGTCACAGACACAGCAGCAGAGCTGAGTAAAGTTTGAGTTTTGCAGTCTGAAGGGTGTGCGTACCTGTCCAAAACTCAGCGAGTTAATCTGTTTAGCAATCCCACTCTCCTTCAGCTCACTGTAAATGTCTTCGAAATCAACGTGGTGGTAAATGAACCTCTGGATGTAAGGTACGATCTGCCGCACCAGGGTCTGCACGGTGGGGCAGGGCCTGTAGCTCTCCGTCTGCGCTTCGGTGGTCACACACTGAGACAGTCTTTTCACCCCACAGATCTCTAGGAACAGCTCTCGGTCTGCTTCACTGAACGCCTCCTTCATATGTAGTTTGCCTGAGGGCGATAAACTGAGAAACTGAGCGGATTCTAATGATCCATTCCAGAGTTAAAAATACACATGCATAACATAGTATAGATGATGTGGTTTTGGGCTTATATGACATCAAAATGCCCCAGGCAACAGCGGTCATGACAACACCTCATGCATGAACTCAACTTTCTCCCCAAGAACATTTAAGCAAGACTTTTACCTCAGAAAGGTGAGTTTTTCATGAATTACTAGATTTTCTCTCATTTCTCCTCAGACAGTGCCTATATAAAACCTGAAATATGTTCTGACAGTGGGTTTCATCAGCCCTTGAACCTCCATCTGTGCAGTGAATATACTCATGGGTTATCTCCATGTTAGACCTCACTATGAACTAATGGCAAGTACCCCTCAATTCAGCTCTCAGAGACAACTGCATTTTGTAGCTCAAAGCTGCCCCTGACAACCATCAGCCTAAGAATGAAGGCGTCCCCATTGATTAAAACACATTATTAAATCATTAGTTCGTTGTAACGTTGGCATGTTTACCTTGATGTTTGGATTTGTTGGCCGCTCTCTTGACGGCGGACGGCAGGTTAAGCAGACAAACCGCACTTTGTGATTTGAAGATTTTTTCCAAGTTTACGCTGTCTGCTATCATGGGCTTGCGAGCTAATGTGACCCAGGCATTACTCTTGGTTGGGAACACTCTTTTATGAGAAACCATTTCTGTTAAGACCATAAAACAGTTTATTTTTAAACTTTGGTTTATTTTTTTAGACCAATAACAGGAATTTACAGATATCTCAGCGCAAGAAAGGTAAACAACAAACGGCTGTTTTTCTATAGTTGATCTCACCTTTCAATGAGTTGCAGTAGCTGGAATTTAGTTGTGTGTCTTGATCTTGCTCTCCATGAACTCGTATTTTACATTTATCAGCTTTTGTTTAAAAGAGAATAGCAAGTATATTAAAAGAAAACAATATGACACTGATCATTTAAAATGCAACTCACCACAAATTCTTACCTAGTTTGGCAAAAATGACAGAAACATCTTGGACAACGTCTCCTGTAGCCAAAGGTGAAGACTCACAAACAGCCTCCAACAGAGCAACATACTGCTTCATAGATGGATTGAACTCCACATTAAGAGACTGCAATTATAACAAAGGTTCTGTTACTGAGAATAAATACACTTTTATAAGTTACAGTCGCACACAATGCAATTTGTGAAGCCAACTACAACAACAAAACCTGAAACCTACGTTGTGAAACATGTCCTTCATGTCTTGCAAATTGGAATAAAAAGGTGCCAGCAGTTTAGGCTCCTGTATTCCGCTGTCAGGTTTTCGGATCAACTCCTTGTACCTTTGAAACATGCCGGTCGGATCACTCCAGCAAACCTCTTTAAGATGGTAGAACCGACCAGAGCACCATTCACCATTCCTGTAAGCAAGCATAAGAGAACATTATTGTAATTATTTTTAAAATATAGGTCTTTAATATTTTGATTATACTACTGTCCAATGCTGTCAACCTTCTAGTCAAACTAGTGGTCAAACTACTAGTCAAAACTAGTTATCCTCCATTATTTTTTTTATAAAGTTGAAACCTTGTTTCCAAATTTCAAAGTTCTGAGTAGTTTTTTTGTGATTTTTTTTTTAGCAATACCTTTCAAATAAAAATCAAAATAACATCAAAAAGACCAGAAAGGGCAACAGAGTTCCAAAATTAAGCTAGTTTGCTAGCCCCATAATCCAAAATGATGTTTCTTCTATTTTTATACATTTACATATGGCTTAGATCTGTTACAAGTATACCTGACCTGTTATACTCAATGAAGACAGCAGGTGAGTGCTGAAACAGGTCTTTAAACTGCATGCTAGAACACTGGGCATACAGGTAGCGATACACTTCATGTATGTGCTCTACTGTTGTGGAGAAGTCTGCTCCCTCAGGCTCCAGTGACAGATCTTCTGAAACCTTTGTGCACCAACACTTCAGATAGCCGATCATGTCCTCCACCTGTACAGTGTGTCTCATTCCTGCACAATAATGTATCAATTATATCAATATATGCTCGAAAATATAATAGCAAAGTCAACGTAAACATAATGCCTGCAACCCATTTTAGCGATACAGGACATCCAACAAGAAATAATGCTGAGGCAGAACTTTGATTGGATAGTGAAAAGCTGTTTCAATTGGACAGATGTTTGAAGGGGAGGGGTTAAAAAAACAAAAGGGTATGGTGATGTCAGCCAAAAAGTAAAGTTATTACAGAGGCAGAGCAGCTGGATGATGAATTACAAAAGCAAATTTTGTTTTGTTGTTTAAATAATGTGCACCAATACAACAAGATTAGGAATATTATTAAATACATATGCAAACAGTTGATTTTGATTTGATTTCAGGCCTTTGTGCTTTGTGCTCTGAGCCATTTCAGACGCAATAAATTACAACCATGATATGCAGACACGCAATAATTTTTTTGATTGATTTTAAGTTCTAAACACAGTACCTACGGCTCTGGTGAATTCACTGGGTGTCAAGTGCACATAATCAACATGGGACCCGAGTAGGCAGTGGACATCAGTAGAAAATATGTAAACAGATTTAGGTTGTAGGTAGGTTACGGGGCAGTCATCGTCCCATGGAGGCCTGCGTGCTGGTACCCAGGGCAGCTGGGTAAGATAGTGGTAGAAAGAGGATTTGGTTGCCCTGATGGATCGTCCATGGCTGTCCAAGACCTGCCCCATGAGGTACTGTGAGTACTTCTCTCTATAACAGAACACGACAGGCTCTCATGTAAAAAGATGTAGAGTGTGTAAAGGCTTTAGATGAATAATTGATAGACTGTCTGGATGAACAGCATTAGCATACAGTACAACTCAAAACAAACGGCAACTGCATTTGCTGTAAAAGCAGGCTGAGCTGGTGGACATTTTGTTTATTAATGGAAATGGAGCATAAAACAGGGTGCTGTGGGGTGGTTCAGACGTGGTCCACAGACAGGGGATAGAAGAATGACTCACACTGCAGCTAGCACTGGGGACGTGAGGGGAGGGGGGATGAGCGAAGACAAAAAGCTAAATACATGGAATTTCATAAGCGCATTTGAACCCACTCAAGTCACCCTGTTAAAACCTCTCACACCACATTTTCGGTGTGACTAATGTTGTGTTTCGAGAGCACTATGAAGAACAGACTGATGCATGTTTCCATTAACGTCTAAAATTGGATCTGACGTGGTTTTAAGGCTATCAAACATAGTCCGTATTAAATATAGTCAAATTAAATAAACAAGCCAAATACTTAGTATGGCATGCACACACACACACAGTCCGAGCCAAGAAATAACCCAGAATATTTCTCCTCTGTAAAGCTTGAGCGATCAAAAGATTATAAAAAACACAGACAATGACCTTGCCTGCTAACCTGCAAATCTGACTTTCCTACATAAAGTTTAAATAATCTGGACTATGGAGTTATCAGCAAAGCATCTTAGCATAAGTAAAGTCTACAACTGCCTCCATGGTGTGGATCATGTAGGATGGGTGTCTGAGATCTTTGCACTTCCAGCCACAGCGTAGAGCTGAACAGACAGAGTACTTCAGAGTCTAAGCACATCTAAGTGTAAACTTTTACCCCGTGTCCCAGTTTTCATCCAGCAGTTTTATAAGTGCTTGTCTTTGCTGTAGTTTTGCATCAGCTGGAAGGTGGTCAGCAGTAACCAGGGTATGAAACTCTGCACACTGCAGATCTTCTATGATATGCACCCCATCTGAAGGCTTAGACCACAGTTCACTCTCCACCGCCCATGGACTGGATGCCTGAGAAACAGAGAGATATATGACTACATAAGTTATTCAGACTCATGTGAGTGCAGTAGATGTGTTAGATCACTGAACAGACTTTATAGGAAGAGTGCATGCTGTGCATCCACAATAAGAGTTACACTTTCTGGCTAGCATGTAACAAGTTCACTTGCATTTTGTGCAGATAGATGCAAATGTAATATTACATTTATATTGTGTATGCATGAATAATCACATAAAGAATGTGTAATGTTTCACTCTGTATCATTTTTATTCTTTATTTTCACCTTACGCAACTTCTTTTAGATGTCTTATTTAAAAACTTCAATTATTGACTAAATACTGAATAAAATGCCCATCTATATCTATATATATATATATATATATATATTCACTATTATTCACTAACGTTGCATTTTTTTTGTGAAAAGTCTGGCATATAAAATAAAAAACTTAAAAAAAACTACTTTTAAAAAACTACTAGCCATTGGCGACTCAAGCTTCATTGTGTCCATAGAATGTTGTCTATACAGGTTGAGGACATCAACTTTCAACATCAACTTTCCAGTCAGACATCGCTGTTTCATAATTACATTATTATTACATTACATTAATACAATTAATTGTGTATGGGATTTGTTGGCTGTCCTCATTTCACAATGGAACTTTACTCATAAATTCATAAAACGTAACTAAGACACTATTTAAGTCATTAAAATCTCGACGGATAATGTCGGCAGCAGGCCATGAATGTGGTGGATGTTTGCTTACAAAAACTTCAGAAAGCTAAAAAACTGACTTAATTTTGTTACATACATTTAGTGCCAGTGGAGATTTGACACTTTCATTTCATTAAAGGGCTCCAAGCAGATTGTGATTGGGCGAAAAAAGAGAGTGTCTCTGATGACATCAATGCCCCTCCCTACAGTGCCACACTTTGCACATAACAAAAAACACTTACATGTTTAATTAGTTTGGCTTATTCAAACTCCCAGCAGCCTATGCAACTTACAAACACGCAATCGCAATAAGTAATTCCTCTGCATGCATTGCTAGTCATTAGCCGTCAGGTGTATTTTGTTACACTGATTCATGGTCAGTTTTTCCTGCTGAGTCACACCTTATCACACTACCTTACCAGTTCAGAAACCGTGAAGGTCCGCTTCTCTTTCCTGAAGATAAGAAGATCTCTAACTCCCAAAATGCAGAA
>JAZGTK010005077.1:0-23116 GCA_036877625.1 Ambastaia sidthimunki
ACCCTGAAGTGGCAATAAACACTCAGTGAGTGTCTGAGCATGTATAGCGTGCCATGCTGGTCACACCCTCCTGGCACCCTCAGAAAACCATGTTGTGCCTTTTGATTGGCACAACACTGCAAGATTGGAAAACACAGCACAAACAGATATACAAACATATATTAATTATTTGAATTACAGACCTCAGAGGAAACAATCATTTGGGTTTGGGATGAATTTGATTATTGTGGTATTACCATACATGTGTGAGGAGCTAACTAGGTACTTTTAATGGGAGCTGAGCATTGGTTCTCTATGGGAGCTGAGCATTGGTTTGCACAGGAAACTGTGGGATTAAAAGCATGTGGGGAAACATTGAGGATGCAATGTCAGTGCCTAAAGAAAATCAGAGTCACTCTTGCTCTATCTGGTATGTTTGGCAGTTCTCCTGTATGTTCATCTAATCACACATGATCTTCATTGAATAGATGCTTAATGTTCACTCACTGTTTCCGGCCTCTATACAGTATAATTGTTTTATGTTTTTTTTAATTTCCCAGAATTAGCAGTTCACCCCATTCATTGACTAAAGATGCCTGTAATAACCACGAACTGAGATAAAAATCCATCTCAAGTTATCTGCCAAAGTCATTTGAAGTGATCTGATCTATTAACAGCAGCAAAATTTGGTCATCAAAACATTCCTAATGTTGTTGCTTAGATGTCAAGGCTAAAAGAACATACAGAAATGAAATAGAAATGAAACAGCAGCTCTCTTCTTCAAAAGGATTAGTATAAAACTATACTGGAAGGCCATGCTTTGTTGGCTGGCCTTTTAGCACGGGCACTTAAACCATTACAATTGATCCAGAACTCAGCAGCAAACCTGGTCTTGAAACATTCAAAAAGAGCTCATGTCACGCCGCTTCTTATTCCCTTCACTGGCTACCAGTTGCTGCACACATCAAGTTCAAATCTCTAACCCTGGCTTATAAAACCACTACTGGCTTACCTCCCCCTCACAAACTCATACTCATCTACACTCCTTCCAGATCCCTACTGTCAGCAAATGAATGTCGTCCTGTTATACACTCCTCTAAAGGAACACAATCATTTACTCACAGTTACGGCTGATGTTTATTGTCATCTTATGATTTATCACTTCTTTGTTTTCCTCACATTGTAAGTCACTTTGGATAAAAGCGTCTGCTAAATGCATAAATGTAAATGTAAAATGTACTGTTTTATTTGATAAAATTTTAATGTTTACACTTGCCTTCAGAAAGTTAAAGGCTTGCCACTCTTTTTATTATTGCAAACAAGAATCAGTGAAAGTTTAGTTCATGTTAAAGTTAACATGAAAATTAAGTTCATGTTAAAGAACTTAATTTATATGAGCAGCTCTTAAAATAAAAATAATAACAGACCATTCATAAATATCAGCTCAAATGATCTATTACACACTCTGAAAATCCTCCTAGAGAAACACCAGCTCAGATGTCCACAGCTTGCATTCAGCACAGCTGCATCTATACATGAGAAGCTGAAATGTTAGCTGAAAACACCTTTTCTTAAAGTCTCTTGAGGTGCTAACCATATATCCTGTTGCTCCCATTACAATTCAGTCAGAGCCATTAAGATACAGCAACTGATCTGATGTTACAAATTACTGCCATTGGGCAGCTTTTTACAAAAGATAAACTGACGTCTGTCCGGACCTGATCTCAGCATGTCTATTTTTGGCCTTGTTTTAACAAATTGGGTCAGCCATGTTTCTCCCTATTGTGCTAAACTAAATGTGTTTGTTTTTTCTTTTATTTGGAAGTACAAAATTACTGAATAATTATTACTGATTTGTTCGGCATTATCCTCATTAAAAATAAGTCATTATTTTTATAAAAATAAAAATAAGTCTTTATTATTAATAGGATACTCATTAAATTGTCTAATGTTAGCCAATATGGTCTTTTATTAACAGGTAATTTTGTAGACAAGTGAACTTTGCTTTTCTAACTCTATCTGACATAATTTCTGCAATAGAACAAAAAAGGAGATATTAATGGGGTAATTGAATGAAAATTCAATTTTCAAAATGAAAATTCTTTTATCATTTACTCTCATGTCATTCCAAACCTGTATCTTTTTTTGCCTCTGAAAAACACAAAAGAAACACATTTAGAAGTATGTTCAGCTGAGGCATCCATTGACTGCCATTTTACGGACAGCCACTGATTTCTCAAAATGTTTTCTTTGTGTTCCACAGTTTACAGTTTGGAATGACATGAGGGTGAGTAAATGATAAAAAAAATAATTTTGGGTGAACTTTCCGTTTAAGCAGAATGTTTACCACACACACCTCCATTCACCATACAGTGCTAGCACATAATGATCAGGGCCTGTAAAGGTCGGGAAAAGAAAACAGATTACATTTACCGGAATATTGTTCCTTCTGTGTTTTTTTTTTCTCAAAGCTTGTGTAATGCTAAATGAAATTTGAATCAATTATGGTAGAACTTCCAACTTTGTGTTTATTCATGATACTAAAATACATTTACACTATGAAAAGATAAACATTGTAAATAAATGCCAGAGGAAGCGACTCCCCGTTGAATTGATTGTTGTGAGCAGGTTGTTATGTGGTGGCAAATGCACAATGACTTAAATTTGACATATTTTTACAATATCTGCATATCTCCTTTAAAGTCAAGATTGCAGTTAATATACTCACACATTCTTAAAAGCCTACACATTTGTATGAAGTATGTACATAGAGCACTGTCTTGGTATATGCTGAAATGCTGGAAATTCCTGAGAGACGTAAGCTATAGTTACTGCTGTTTTGACTAGTTGGTCAAACATCTTTAGGGTAAACTCTACTATCTGCTTTGTATTACCAGTATGTCACCAATGTCAAGCCAAAATATTAACATTCTTTTTAAACATTTTATCATCATCGCTCATAACTGCTCATAACACTGTAGCTTTCACCTAGCAATCATCTGCTGCAATCTTTAAACACACACTTTTGGGCAAATTTTTGTTAAGCCAACATTAAAGTTTGTTTAATGTTTAGGTCTAGATCCAGTCTTTTTTTCACAGATGGCGCTATAGCAGGAGCACTTCACCCAAACCTGACACATTTGGAGAACAAGAACCATTATGTGTGGATGCTTCTGATTGACTTCACAGTCTTAACAGCATCACCCCGCAGCACTTGGTGAGAAAACTTGGACCACTAGGCATCAACACCCCACTGTGCAACTGGACATTAGACTTCCTCATTGACAGACCCCAGACAATACAAGTTGGGAACAAAACTTCTGAGACCATCGTCTTGAACACAGAGGACCCCCAAGACTGTGTCTTAAACCTGCTGCAGATGACGCAACAGTGGTTGGTCTCATCAGCAACAATAACGAATAGTCCTACAGAGAGGCAGTTAACCAGCTTGTCGTCTGATGACAACCTGTCACTAAATGTCAACAAAATTAAAAATACCACTGTTAACTTCAGGAGGATGCATATGGTTCATTCAAGTTCCAGGGGTGCACATCACTGAGGAACTGTCATAGACCACCAATACCACCTCTATGGTCATGAAGGCTCAGCAGCATTTGCACTTCTTAAAGAGGATGAGGACAGCAAACCTTTCCTCTCCTCAAATGCTACCATAGCATGTGATGCAAGATTGACAGATTCAGAAATAATTTCTTCCCACAGACAATCAGATAGAAAAAAGCCATTTCTTTCTTACGGTTTTACAATCTAAAGAACCTTTTTCCACTATTGCACTATCGCCAGAAGGAGCTTCTCTATCAACAATGTGCAGTAGGCACTTGCATTGTAACTCTGTATATAATAGTGGACTGTTTAAAGTCCATTTTAAGTGCCATTTCCTGCTTCCAGTTAGTGGCACTATAGCTGTGACTTACAATAGCCACAACATTGTGATCACCCCACAACACCAAAAAAATTTCCCAAGTTCAAGTTTAATATAAATCACTCAATCCATGCAATCCAAGATTTGAGACACTACCTGTTTCCTCAAGATATCAAAAATCCCATTGCAATTTTGCATCTTTAATGTTTTGGCATGATGCTCGCCAGGTTTTTGACAATAATAAGAAATCCCTACGAGGAGTATTTAAACGGTCACAGGAAAACTGTAAAATTTAAAAACTGCCATATTCTCCATATTTACCACCTTGCTATGGCAATACCATTTGAGACATCAAAAATCCCTTAACAATTTTGCATCTTCAGTGTCCTGGCATGATGCTCAATTGGTGACAATTTAATTCCTAGGAGGAGAATTTAAAAGTTTACGGCATGCGCTTTCCAAAACGGTCAACTTCCTGTTCCTGTTGGGCCAACTTCCTGTTGGGCCCAAAGGCCCTGAAAACCTTAAAAAAAGGATTAAACAATTATAATAATAATCCTTAGGAAAACAAAATTGTTTAGCACATGACTGCAACAGGCTACAACTCCCAGATCTCAATAAAAGTATCTGTTTTTCAAGTCCACAACTGGAACAAACAATACCATGACTGATGCAGCCATTACATGTGAGTAAATGGGAGTGTGTACATTTTGTGTGTACAAAGTATAACAATACACTTTGATATGACAAAACAAAGACGGAAATGACAACAAAAAAATAACAGCTTGCTAACAAAAGCAGAATAGCTTCAGATGATCTGTGTTCAGGCATAGATAAACCAACTCAACAGGTTTTTGCACCAGATTCTCCACAATAAGCTGTGGGGTTAAAACGGCAGATTTGTCACGAGGGATGTCTGCAAACAGCATAAATGCAACAAACACTGAATAAAAAGACCACTTTTATATCTCTGAACAATGGAACACAAATAGTAACAAAGCAAAGCTCAAATGTTCACAAGACAGTGTAAAAGATTTCCCTTAAGGGAAGGTGCGCTGAAGCATCTATTATGTAAAGAAAAATATTTTACAAACAAGCAACGGTTAGAAATACTCTGGCCCTATTTCCCCTTTCATCCACTCAGAGACATTGTTACAAAAAATAACTATTCTATAGTACTTATAAATAAGTACTGTTCTGACATTTATGAATATTATTTAAGATTCATAATTCTTAAAAGATATGACAAAACGGACAACAGAACTGAAATCTGGATTAATCTGTTTAATGTATTCTGGTTGGAAATGTTAATTCTGAACAATTATAAATAGAGGCAAAAGGAAAACACCTTATGTCTGGATGCTTGTTGTCTAGTAGCACTGGACATAGTAAATGTTAACAAACATACTTCAGTAATGAGATAACAGTTTAAAAGTACCAATGCTTAAGGCTACGTGCATGACAAGAAGGAATTTAAACTATGCAGTGATTCCCTAAAAGACTGAAAGCAATTTATGCAATTTAGCAATTTAACAGAGAAATTACATTTGACAGTCTGAAATATTGACTTTAATATTCTGACACTGTGAAAAAAAACTCCCAACATGATTTGAGCTGTTGGCCCCGGGATCAAGACTGGGAGGGAGGTGTTTGGGGGAACAGACTGATTGAACGGCTGCAGAATCCCACATGTGAAATCAGTCCAATAGGGGGCGATATGTCACGACCAGAAATCTTAAAAGCACGTGCGGTGAGTAAAACGGTAGCTTCTGTCATTCAGCGAAGCGCTCTGTGTGATTGTTTGTCTTATTTATTGTTGTCTGTCTTTAGAGTTAGGATGCCTAAAGCTAAAGCTAAGACAAGGGGCGCGAACATTCAACATTTTAGGCCGTGTGTTCCTCCCTGCCCGCACTACATTTTTAGTGGGGATACACACAGTTTATGTGTTGTGTGTTTGGGAGCTTCTTTCAAAGCGGACGCTTCGCTCCCGGAGGGCTCTCTTTGAGAAGGGAGCCTTCACTAGCTTTCCTTGCAGTGCTGGTCCTGCTTCTGCCTCTAAGTCAAGGCCGGATTTAAGGATCGTCTTGATCTCAAAGAGGACTTCGACCAAAATGTCCTGACAATCACCTACCAGGACTTCAGAGGGCAGTCCCCTCTGGAGAAGAGCAGTGTACACCTCATCATACAGTGCCCTTCTCTTCTTAGGTCCCTCTGGAGACCAGCCTGTCAACCCTGCCACCTCTGGTGTTTCGGGGCACAGTGGTCTCAAGCGCCTGCTTCACCCAGTTTCCGCCCGGAGACGAATCGGATCTGGGGGGCTCGCTACCTCCACGGGGGTCCCTAGAGCGATTGGATCAGAGGCTCCCTGCCGGGGGTCCCGTTACAGGACACCAGTCTAGTCACTCTAAATTCACCAGAAGCCAGTCTCGAGAGACTGGTTCCCTTAGGGGACCATCTGGCAGCGTGGAAGCTACTGCTAAATGTGTCTCAATGGGTTCTGCGTACTATAGAACGGGGTCCTTCCCACCTTGGTGGGGCCCGTGCAGGCTCTGGTTATGAAGCAAGAAGTAAACACTCTCTTGAGGAAGGAGGCCACCAAGGTGGTCCCTCTTCAACACAAAGAGTCTGGGCTCTACAGCCGGTACTTCATTGTTCCAAAGAAGGAAGGGGGGTTGCATCCTATTTTAGATCTGATTTTAGAACCGCTCAGTCAGGTCACTGAAGTTGCTCACTGTCAAACAGGTCGTGTCAAATCAAGTCTGGGGACTGGTTTGTCACAATAGATCTGAAAAGACGCCTACTTTAACATCCTCCTTCTATTCGGGAGAACGGCCAGCAGAAGCTTAATTGTGTGTGTCCAGTGCTCCACAGAGCTGCCCTGTGGAGGAAAAAAATGACCAATTATTTGTGTGCTTTGGTCTCTCTAGGAGCCGGTGGATTGTGGATGCTATCTGCATCTCCTATGAGTCCTCTGGTTTTCCCCCACCTCTGGGAACCAAGGCTCATTCTACCAGAGGTATGGCGGCCTCTAATGCCTTTTCTGCAGGTGTCCCAATTCAGGACATCTGTGACGCTGTGGAATGGTCTACGCCCCTAACCTTCTATGGCCTCAATATGTGAGCCACTCTCAGCTCCTCTGTCCTCTTGCCTTAACCTGTGCTCCTACACACAGGGCAGGGATTTCTAAGTCTGGCGGCGTGGGCATACTCGTTACCATAGTGTTTCGACACAGCTCAAGTTCCTGAAAGGGAACATCTCAGGTTACGTATGTAACCCAGTTCCCTAAGGGAACAAGACGCTGCGTCTCAAGGCCATACTTCCGGCATCCCTGCGTGTGCATTTCCAAAGCTACCGGTTTACTCACTGCACATGCTTTTAAGCTTTCTGGTCATGACGTCACCCCGTCTATGGCGTATCACCCCCTTATTGGACAGATTTTACACGTGATTCAGATCGTGGTTACACTGGAGGCGTTCCCATAGCGTTTCAATGCAGCCTCTTGTTCCCTTAGGGACCCAGGGTTACATACGTAACCTGAGACAGACTCCTGCCACTCCAACCCTGGCTACCTGACTAATAAAGATGCTACTGTTCATTGAACCAAATATTGTCTTTCTACATCTATATGAATTTTGCAGTATATTTATATTTCTTTCCCTTTTTGTTATTGAAGCACTGCCTAATTTGTGTCAATAATTACTTCTGTAGCTGTTATTTTCAGGATCGGCCTTGTAGACCCTGTTAGGAATGCCATGTTTTAATCCTGCACAGAAAGTGACATTACAGGAATAACATAAGGTCAGAGAACTTGCAAGACTTGCATAGTTTTTGCTGTTAATGTTTTACAAAACATTTAGCTAGCTTTACTGACTACAGTGCATTATGTGAAGACCTTTCAAAATTTGTTAATTGTATATTATTGGCGTCATCTTTAGGACGTATGCAGAACAAGAAGGTCAATGTGAAGACAGATTTAGAATAAATTAGAAACTTCCCCTTCCAGCAGACCTGCTTATACAACCTTCCTCTGGCCACAGGAGAGGGCATTTGACTAAACTTCCCTGTTTAATCACACAGAGGTGCCCCTGGGGACTTGTGTTTATTTTGTGCTCAACAGATGGTTTAAAGACTTTCGTGTTTTGTAGGGTCCCAGCTAAATTAATTTTACACAGAGCTACAATCTAGATCATTCAAATTTAAGGTACCCAGCATGAAAGGACAATATTTCTACATCTAAAGCAAACATCACCTAATTTTTCATTCTTAAGTAATGCTTTAACTTTAAGCCTTACATATGTTAAGTAATAGGGTTATACTCCTAAAGTATTAAAGTGTTGTGTAACATGATCCGCAGACTATTCCTGACACTTGGGCTCATTAAGCTACTTGAAGCTGTTGTGAAACCATAGCAATTATAGAGACTTGGCTAGTAAGCTAGTAAACACCTTTTTACCAAGGTTTATGACAGGCACCACTCACATTTTCTTCAGAACATGTAAGAAAGAAATTTAGAACTGTTACAAAATGTTTACTTTATAAAAAGGGTTTTACAGTGTCTTTTTACAGGATGTTCTACTTGATCTAAGGGGAAGAAGTTAAGTTAATTTAGATGTTACCATAATACCAATATATTTATCTTTCCTGAGAAAACATGCTTTATACTGTGTATCCATCAACTTTTTTTCATTGTAAATATGTAAAAGATTCACACAAACCCTCAAAACTCAGGACTGAAGTACAAAGGAATTTATGAAATGTGTTCATATTTAATTTTGGGAAAAGACAACAAGTTTGGTACATTAGGTAAATATGAGTTTCAATTATTATATTAAAATCTTTACATTTATGTATTTGGCAGTTGCATTAATTCACAGTAAAATACCTGTTTTTAATTGTTCATTTTACCTGTATTTAATTTTGAAATTTAAAAAAGAATTAAAAAGAATGACTACTGTCAGAGTATTAGTAAATGAAATCCTGTGTAAATGTTTAATTGTAAAGTATCACAGCTCTGGCTAGGTGTTGATGAAGATGGTACTTACATTATTTACTAAAAGGGGGTGGCAGATGGAGGTTGGCTTTGCAGGCCGGTTCCTGCATGCGTGAGACAGCTGTTTGCCATAGCTTTGTTTATGTTTCTTTAGTCTGTGACTGAAAGTATGTATTGTCAGACAGTTCTCATTTCTGCCCATTGAATCCTTTTGCCAGGTGTTTCAAATCTGGTTCCATCTCACTTACAATCTCACTGTAAAAAATGATGGTTAGCCAAACATTTCAGCAGTTTTTTTAAGTACAGACTTGTGTTGTGAAAGCCTGTTTCTACGTCATCATGACTTTGTGTTTTTCTCACCGTCTGTGTACCGTGTACTAAGTCTTCAGATGCAATCTTCACATTGCGATTGTTTTCAAAACCTGAATGCTTTGAGGTGAGAGAACGTCACACATCTGCCAATCAAGTGCATATTTTCCTAAGCTGTCTGATCAGATGCATTACATCTTAGACTGGTACTCTTAGTACAGTTCAGTCAGAGATCTGTCATCAGGGTGTTGCTGCGCGAGACTGATTTTTTTTAAGTTATCACAAATGTTTACATAAAAGTGATTTGTGCTGTTCATCTGATAGCTGCAATCTGACAGCAGGAGGAATGAATTGTGAAATGGAGTCATGGATTCAGTCTCACGCACCTCCATACACGATTAAACCCTGACGACAACACATGAGTCACGTTCCTCACACCTCTTCACCTCTTCATCAACAACAATCACACACAATGCAGTTTCCTCTTTCATTACTTTCTTTATGGTAAATAAACATACAATTACTGTAATCCAAGATTATCTCTTAAGCAATAGTATTGATAGTAGCATCTTTATTATTATATTAGAAAAACAAGGTTTAATGTTGAAATATGGACACTTTACTGCGATGCAATTGCATTGAGGAATTAAACAGCTTTGATCTTTATTTTGTGCACCTTACAAAATGCTTCAGACTCCAGGATGTTTCTTGTCATGAGGAGTGAATCATCTAAACAAATGCCTGTCTACAGTAGCTTACTGTGGAACAACTTCCCACGCACCGGAAAACATCATTTACATACTTTCAAAGAACTAGAACCAAACAAAATTAATTAATAAATAATTATCAATTAGGTTTAAAGACATTTTCAGTATTGTAATTAGTTTAATAAATATTAAAGCACCAGTAATAGTGTAATATTACTTTGTACACAATAGAGTAAAACTGTCCAGACACTGGCTTAAATAACGAACAGTACAATAAGTATTTGAGTAATGGGATAAATAAAACATTTTCTGTCATTTACTCTCTTACATCATTCCAAACTCATTTTCTTCTGTGGAACACAAAATAATTTATTTTGAGAAATGTCTCAGGGGTTTTGTGTCCATGCAATGAAAGTCAATGGATGCCAATATTGTTTTGTAACCCACATACTTTTCAGTATTTTCTGTTTAAAGAGAAATTTAACATTAAAAAAAGAAATACCTTTAGTTAAATGTTTTATTTGTTTGTGTCATACCTGCTCCACCTGAACCACAAGGCATAAAAAGCAGCTTTGATTAATTGCCAATTTTTTTTGTGCTATTTTATTTTTCGATATTTCTTTGTTTACATACGCACTCAAATAATGAGATTGTTGGGCTGCTGTGGTCTCTGTAGCCTCAGCTGCACTCTCTTTGTAATGCTGAAATAAGAGCTATTGGCATGTGAATTGTTTAGGAGCTTTTTAGGACAGCCCCTGGCATTTAATTCACAGCTGTGCTCCAATACATGCGTCTTTTAACCTTATGCTCTTGTAACTCCACCATGCTTCAGACACCACAACATTCCTTGTCATAAGGAGTTAATCACAAAAACAAAGGCCTGTCTAGAGCAGTTTACTGTGGAATTCTCTCGCATCGGAAAACATCATTCCCATACTTTTAAAGAACTAGCACCAAACTAAATACATTTTCAGTATTGTTTTTATTGTGTGATTGGGTGGCTTAGAAATATAGGCTTAACAGACTTAATTAATCACTGTAGAGTTTTGTTCATTAAACATTAAAGCACCAGTGATAGTGTAATATTACTGTGTACACAATAGCAGTCCAGATGCTGGCTTAATAATGAACCGTACAACAGGCATTTAAATAATTTATCAATAAACTTCATCAATAAACTGCAAAGCCATATAAAACCTTTTCCAACATTATAAATAGCCTGTCCATAAACCTGATCTAATGCCGACACCCAGGTGAAAGTTTACAGTCGAACATCAGATCCATACTTGTGTAGTAGCATTCCTTATACTGACGTCCGTTATGACGTCAAACCACAGGCAAACATAAAAGCCAGGCATAAATCATTTCAGCTTTCATTCAGTTGTTGATTGGGTGGGGACCATCAGCAGCCACATATACAATCACTGCCTATTTTTAGATGCATGTAATAGGCAACTGACAAAAGACTGTAATATGACACAGTTCAGGTGGTAAACCCAAATACACACAAGATGAATCACAGCTCTAGACACAAGCAGCCTTACAGATAGTCCACTGTGTGTACACAGCGCACAAGTTAACATACACACCCTAAACATATGCTCAGCTAAACAAACACAAATTGAATCAGCACAGACATAAACATGTGTGGAGTCAAGCACAAACATCACTCACAACATACGCAACTGGGTTATACCGTGGCAATTTTTAAAAACACATGCCCTTGACTCTATTAAATGCTCCTTTCTTTACTACTAATTCATGCAAACTATTTAATATAAACTACTAAACAACTACAGTAAATAACTTTCAAAAGTACTAAACAGTAAATGTCAACTAACAAACTACGCTGTATATAAACATAAAAAAAATCTTCATATAAACTTTTAAAAATGACAGCTAACAATTTTAGGTTATAGGAATATTATAACATTTTATATTATAACATTGTATAAATATTATAACATTTTTAATTCTGTAACTTTTTAAAACACTAACTACTTATGAATACCATGATGAATATGATTTATAGAGTTAGAAAAACTTTCTATTGTTACTGCCAGAATGATGTTTGATAACTTTAAGAGAACTTTTAGAGAACATGAGCCAACATGAACATTTAGAGAACATTTACAGAACATGAACATGTTAGCTGGGTAGAAGACCATCATGCTAACTATCAAAACTACTAAACTAAATATGAAGTAACAAACAATACTGTGTAAACTACATATTCAGATTCAGTGAAACTGAACCCACCACAGACTTCCACTTCTGTAAAGTCTCACAGACAGTGACCTGCAGCAGATAAACAGCATAAGGTGTCATTATAGAAAAATGAACAACACAGACAGTCACCTCTCTCAGCAGAAAACATTTCTTCTGTTAGCACTGGCCTAACACTGATTCGTGCCAACCATGTTACAGGAACAGGCAGGTCATTCTTTGGACATTATAAACACTAAATGTCTGATGATTGTCCCATATAGTCAGTACTTGATGTGGGCAAGTACTCATCAGTACACAGTACCAGCAACAAGTACCAGTTTTATGTGATTCAGTTAGTAAATACAGGCTATAAAGATTGGTCAACAGACTAAACTGTAGGGCTGGAAAAAAATTAAAAAGAATAATTACAATATAATCTTTGAAATCCACATACAACGTGTGGAGTAAGATAAAGATTTTGTGAGAAAAATGATAGTACAATATTCTCTAGGAGCTCTAAATATATTTTAAAGAGATTATTTTCAACCTGAAGATCAAAACCAAAGGGGATTTCAGTGACACACCAAAACTAAGTAAAATAACCAGAAAAACTTTGTCCAAGGAATGTTGAGATAGGTCATTTGGATGGATAAATGGCAGAAATGTGTTGGACAAGTTCTAGTCAGAAATTTTCAATTAGATTTTTGTGACATTTGTTCATTACACTACAGTTAGAATAAAATAGCAATCTGTCTTTTAAGAATAGACTGAATGTTTGTAGTGAGTGTGGTGAACTTAACCTGATAGTGAAAACTTCTAAAGCTTTCAAGAATTTTGAAAAAGAAACTGAAATTAGTTTTTTAAATTTGTTTAAAAACAGCAGACAGGCTTTGTTAAGGCAATACATTAAGAAGCTGCTTATACATTTAGAAAAGCATTTTTTTTTACATTTAATTTATGTAGCTGGTTGAGTGCAGCAAACAAAATTTTTAAAGAATGTCAAACATTAAATGAATCCCAGAACTGGGAGGACCGAGTCCTGTTCGCACATTATCTCTTAACTGTTATTTGTCAGTAATTTACTGGTAAAAACAGCATGTGTGAAAGGGGCTTTTGTGATTGCATAAGCGTGGAAACAAAGCAAGACAGAAGTTTGAAAGGAAAAACATCCTTCCTTTGTAATCATCAGTTTGAATGTGCACAAAATGTTTTTAGCGACTGGTGTTTTTAACTTTAATGTAAACATCAAGGTATGTAACATGTTTGACTACATAGATTGGGTCCAAATAGTGAAGAGACAAGATGACACATAATATAATGTCCTTACAAAGAACCTTAAGGACAAGCGCTAAGAGGCTGTTTAAAAACCAGCAAAATAACATGGAAGATGTGTCTTGTCATGTTTAGGTGCAGTTTTTCCTGTGTTTTTGGTTTCCTTTGTTCCCCCCCTTGTTGTCATTATCTTGTTAATTAGTTTATCATTAGCTCCGCCCTTCTTGCCCTAGTTACTGATTGTTTTCACCTGTTTCTAGTTTAGTTTCCCTGTGTATTTATAGCCCTGGTTTAGTTCTGTTCCTTTGTCAGTCCTTGTTTGCGTTGGTGTTTTATGGTCTTCTTTGTGTATTTTGAGATTATCTCCATGAATTTTCCTACAAACACCTTTACAGAATGACTGGCCTAAAACAGTGATAGTAATGGGTATTCCAGCCATCTGCCTCCTCCTTCTGCAGCAAGCACACTGTTCCCCCTAGGACCATATAAATGATGTTTTAGACCCAGCATGCCTAACTCATGTCATTCTGTGGGTTTTTCATTTTAGCTTTAGTAAGTTGTCCAAGGCATGCTTATCTGGAAATGATCCTCGAGAGTTTCGAAGAGTTTGTGCAGTGGGTCCTTGTGAGCTCTGGTTTCCCCCTTACTGTTCACGAGAGGAGGAACACAGCTTGATGCCCGAGCCTGCCATGGAAGCAGACCCTGAGTGTGTGCCTGCCACGGGCCATGAGTGTCAGCAGCCAGAGCCAGCGACAGTATTCATCCTGAGGCTACAGCTGATCACTGGGTCAAATCCAGAGCAGGTGCCTGCTGAAAAATCCACATTTGAGCCAGTTAAGGAGCACTGACTTTTCTGTGGATCCAGCTCCCTGTAACCTTGTTCCCACCACTGAACTTGAGGATGCATTGCTTCTGCTGCTGTCTTGCAGCTCCTTGGGTCTGCCTCGGATGGTTACATCCTCCAGCTCTTCAGCTCTGCCTCAGGCTCCTTTACCACCAGCTAGGCTCTTGAAGGTGGATCCCTCAACTGCACTTCAGTTCTCCGGCCTCATGTCTCCACCTCTGCTCATCAGCCCTTTGGATATGCCTTGGCTCTGCTCTCCTTTGGATCCACTGTGGTTTGTCATTGTGGAGGCTCCACAGGACTATTTTGGCCCTCTGGATTCACCTTGGTCCCTTGTCCTTGGTCATTGTGGACTTTCGGTCCTCCGGGAGCACCTTGTCCCTCCACCCCTCCTGTTCCACTGGGCTCTTTCCCTCTGGCTCCAGTTTGGTCCTTTATTCTCTCCTATCACCCCAGTCTACCAGTCCCCTGGCTCCGCCTCACATGCTTAAGCTTGCAGCGCTCCCCATGGAGTCATTGATATGGCCCTGGTCCGTCAACTCTTAAGCCCTGCCTCTGTCGGGTGGCCTCCTGGCTCTGCCATGAAGTCCTGCTGCATCTCTGCTATTGCTTCTTTCTGTCAGCTCCACCTTGCTGCTCTTCCTGCTGGCCTCCCTACTTCCCTGCCATACACCAGCTGCACGCCCACCTTCTAGACCTCCTCCTTTCTCACTCCTTTGGACTCTGTTTCTATTCCCCCTTTCCCACCATTTAGGTGTAGTTTCAGTTATGGCACGAGGATGTGGTAAATTTAACATCAGTATTTAGAAGTGCTAATAATTGACAATGTGTCTGTGTTCTGCCATCTCTCTCACACACACACAGATTTGTGAATATTTAAGTCATCAATTAATTTTTCTTTTTGTATGCGTATTAAGTTACAAACTGAAACCAGTGTTGCTCTGTGGTCCTTTTGAAACATTGTTCTGTGTCGTTAAGCTGCTAGCTTCTGGCTCAACCAATGATGTGGGTTTTGGGGTGGTGACATCCATTTGTCTGAGCAATGGCAGACGATGACTGCTCAGGTAACCTGCTAGAAAAAGGTCATTATTTTTGCAACTTTATTGGTGACAGTGGCGGTGCAGAAAGTAAAGTCGTCCCTACTCGCACGCACAGTCTCTGAAAGTGCTTAGCTACAGACAGAAAGCAGGGCGGTAAGCACATGGTGTGGAAATAAATATTGTTAAACTGGGCTGTCAGCTTTGATTGCATCACATTGAGCAGGCTGCCATAGATCAAACCCCTGGCAGCAAGCAGGGGCCGTACACTGCCTACCTCTCAGCAGACATCTGCTCAGACCACCTGGGTGTTATGTTTATAAAATCCTGCAGCAGACACTCAAATCCACTTGTTTTTTCCCCAAGCCGGTCATTGAATGATGACTCAAATGTCATAATTCACTCCTGTTCTTTAATAATCTAAATTTGTTGTGACAGACAGACTGTCTCTTAAAGCAACTGAGAAAGGGGGGGTTCTGCGTGACACTGTTTTTGACTGGAAATGTGATAAAGACAATGGAAAAAATGAGGCAGTGAATGACTAGGTCACGCAGGTTCAGACCTGCCACAGACAACACAAACAATGCTATAAAACGCAAACGACAATACCAATAGAATGGTGCTTGGTTCTGTGTTACTCTTCGATGCAGTCGTCATACTTGATATACCTGCTGTTGCAAAACATGTCCTGGGTACCCTGTGAGTGACTCTTGTTTTAATAAACCAGCTTGTTCGAGCACACACACACACCCTCACCGAAGTGTGAACCTTTGAACCGTTTCTACGTATGTGGCCGTTTCGTGCAAAGCCTGTGTTTCTATGCGCTCACCTGAAGGGAGTTCCTGACGCTGTTTGCACGCAGACCTCTTTGTTGCTGTGGCTGCATTTTTTTCCACCTGCTTCTCTCTCCCCCTTTTTGAAAATAACCCAAACAGGTTCTGCGTGTAGTAACTATGATATTATCTAAGCCACCTTCACCTGCAGGGGATCCCGGTTCAGTCTGCACGAAAGACACCCACGGCAAAACAGGAGGTGCAGCACAGGGACAAGACCGGCCCTGCTAACACTTCTCAACTCCCAAACCTGACTCTGCCAATACTTTCACTTACAAGTTTCATCCAGAAATAATTCTGTCAGGTTCAAGACCTGCTGTTTGACTGTGATTGACAGACGCTGTAATATAGCAACATAAAAAGTCATCTTTAAAGCTCTAAGTGTTGAGTTAACATGTGAAGGGTGCAACTATTTACTCTGATGACTTTGGTTCTGCAGTTTAAATTTAAAATAGATGTGCTATGCCAGGAATGTTTGTTCTAAGTGCAAGATTGTGCTTTAATCTGCATCTACCATAAACAAGCAGCAGCCAAAATTAGACATGCAGGAAATAGTCAATAAAAAAATGTAATAAATAAAGCACACATATGGCTACTGCACTGTAAGGGGGTATTGGTAAAGTGATCAAGGTTACCATTATAATTTTAATACAGCAAAACAAAGAAGATCTTCTTTAAGACAAAATCACCTGTTGGTTTCCTAGATATACCTACTATCCTTTTCCCTGTAAAATGATGTTCAGTCACATATTTCTATTTGTGTTTATCATCATTTAACTACATTACTAGTTAACTAGTTAACTACATTACATAACTTAACAAACTACTAGGCAACCAGAAGTGAGCTTTGTTGCTTTTTTGGCTAGTTCCCCTAGATACTTCTAACAGGTTTGAAAAAGTGATTGCATTTGTAGTTTCTGTTAACACTTTATCAGTATTCTTAGAAAGCAGACAAATTTCAGAGGCAGTTTGTGTGCAGGAACATGACTGGATATCATTGAAATGTTTGAGACAGAATCTCCCTTTCTCAGGTTCTTTAAACATTCCCTCTGAGGTAGTGTCTCACAGTAGCATTTCCTGTTCATTGCCAGACTGCCGTTTACAGAGCAGACAGACAACAAGTGTTCTGCTTTGCATTTGCTTCCCCTAACTGTGCATTTGAATATAATTGACATTCCATAAGCAACCACAGCCTGGGAAACAGACAAGATTGTTGGGGTATCGTCGCACACGCGTTCAAATGCCATAATGGTTGACAAGGTGACACTTCAGCATCCACACAACTGTATGCAAACAAGCACACACCTAACGTTCAACTCTCTGATTCAACATGTCACCAGGTATGACTCTCTACAGAGCACAATGGCTCCCCAGAATAACAGTTCAATAACCCTTCAGCTCAGAGAGAACCAGTAATCTTACACAAAGTAACAGTCATTTATCACAGGAGATACAACACTTTACTTTGGCAATTGTAGTGTAGTGTTATTCAAATGGCCTGACGAGTAACAACTTCTCATTTGTGGCTTTGCTGCAGATGAACCTTTCAACCCTGCATGTGAAAAATAAATGGAGATGCTGTAAATAACATGAATGGCTTTGTATGGAATAGGTTGCTGCTTGCAAAGGTTTCTATTTTGGTTTTGTTGTCTTCTCACCTCAGGGCTTTGGTGAACAATCTGTCAGAGCAGGTGGAAGCAAAAATGCACCAGTACCATCTATTTAAATTGCCAGAAACCAAGTTCATGTACAGGTGTGGAGAAGCGCTGTGTTCCCTCTTTCATTTCTGTGCCAGCTGTAATTGGTGTCTTTGATGGGATCACTTTGAAGACGAGGGCTTGACTGTTGAGATTGATTGAAAAGACTGATCTCCAGAGAAAACAAAGTTTGTTGCTAAAAGGTGGCACAGAATACATAGTATGCTTAATGCACTAACATCTGCAACTGCACAGAACACGTTTGAACACAACCACCCTAGCGTTGTGGACCTGACTTTGACATAGTTAAGTAATACTCACAATGGTCCTACATTTAATGGTGACTTGCAAATGTGGTGTTACTTGCTAGTTGTGGGCCTCAGTGACCTGAGAGCATATCTCTGCAGGGTGCATCTTAAATGAAAATTAGGAGTTTTAATTCGTTTTTATTAACAATGTATCAGCTAACAATATGTATTAGTTGCTTCAATTATCAATTAGTCACTGTCATATCGACTATAGCATGACATGAGCCAATGAAACAAATTGATGTGTGAAGGCACTATGTTGTATAATGTCTGTTGCATTGCCCAAATGTTTTTCTCTGAGTAAAGTAAATGCTTGCCAGAACAAAATTAAATGTTATAAAATATCGTTTGGACAATATGCATTTGAAAAAATGTAAATCATGAGTGGATTACTAAACACTTGTAAGCCATGCATGCTAAAAAATAATATTTTGGACAAAAAAAAGCATGCAAAAACAAGCGTGCAAGACAAATATTGGTATGAGAATCAATCAATAGTCTATTAAAATCAGTATTGGCCAAAAACATTTTTACATCCCTACTTTTTATGTGATGTATTGCAGTGGTTTGTTATTTTAAGTATACATAGCATGAGTTTTAATAACATCAGACATGAAAGCATAAGTGATTGTTATAATGAGAGATCAGTATTGTGTAAAAATCATCCAAACGACTAGGTTCCCTTTTTAGTTCTTATATTGCAAATGTAAACTGCTCCACACTCCCTGTAATTAATGCTGAGTCAGATGTCTTCTGAACCATGATATTCATTTTAAAGAATGCCTAACTAAAGTTCAATCAATTTTGGTAATCTCACCAAAGAACAATCAGAACCTCTTTGAGAGTTCCTTAGTGTGCTTATATGGCACTACTTTACCTTAAAACTCTATTATTATTGCTCATACTTAATTTCAAACGCATTAAAGGATGAACCCAAGCCATAGCTACAATATTACAGAGACTAGGGAATGGGCTCTTTTCATTTAGACAATCACCTTGCAACAACCCAAAACACCCTAGCAACACCCTGGCAACATGGCAGCAAGTTTTCCCACCAGCACCGCTTTCTCTGGTACCATGTGCTTGTGAACACCTGGAAAAGAACGTCACTTTCAAGTGATCACCAGCATGTCTGTATGCGAGGTCATGTTCCATAAACTGCACTTGCACAATTGACATATTTGACTCTGTACTGGCTAGACGGCTGTTCAGCAGATCAACTCCAAATTGCATCACATAGCAGCCTGCAAATGTCAGTCAAAGCATAAACTTTTAGCACCCTTGTTACAAGCTGTCATTAGACAATCAACTGCACAAAAGTTGTGGGTTTAAAGCTCTCCTGTTTCAATAAGTTACACTAGTCACTGCAGGCTCTTTACCTGTCACAGCTTGTTCCACATATCTCATATGAGGCAAGTTGTGTTTCAGATCTAATGTAACAAGTAGAACAAACAAATGAAACCATTGAATTCTCTGACTTCAAGGGCTCTGTGTGTGTTTATATGGTGACTGGCTGTACATATAAACGTCTTACGTTTCCTCCTCTGAAACATAAGAGTTGCATGCGACAGGAAAAGGTAAACATTGGGGTAGAAATGGGATTAGCTCTGTGTGTGTTCCATGGCTAATCTGTTGCCTGACAGAGAAAAATTGTAACCAGACATTCAACAACCGCGTTGAGAGCTTTTATGTACACCTTTTATAAATTAAGTTTCTATTCATCATAGCAATATCACTTCAACAACCCATAAGATTTTTCCACTCGTAGGGAAAAGAATTATCTATGAAGACCAAATGACCAAATATGTGATCCACATTCATTTTATAGTTATATATTTTTACTCTGTCACCAACTGGTGTCTTTTTTTTTCGTTTAAGGAATTTTAGGGGAATCTGAAGTAGCTGAAATGTTTTTCTGGGCAAGTACAATACAAAAACAAAGCAATTTTTCCAACCTAATAAATGGGGCACTGTTTCATATTTTTCTGTCACCTTTATTGTCTCTTTTCCTAACTTAGTATTTTTACAGGACAATGACCCTTTTATGGCTTTCTCAAAAGAAAACAGCCACCACGTTTGTGTGCTCTGAAAGTTTTGGTAGTCGGCACAGACACTGGGGGGAGGGGACGTCAGGAACGCACATCTCGTGCAAACCTCCTGCGTGAGTAAGTTGTTTGGCTCTTTTTTCAAGTTCAGACAGAAGAAAAGAATAGCAGGAGGAAGATAGAGGGGGAAAGGTTAGTGGGCATACTGCCAGGGGAGTGGCACACCGCGCTCAGTCGATACTGTAGCGGACTAGATTACAAATGTGATTGGGGTCGCATGAAAGAAAAGGAAAAAAGTGTAGATCTGACACGCTGAGTGATGGTGGTGTTGTGTCGATTCCAGTGATAATGGATTGGTCAGGTGCTCAAAAAGGGAATGAATCAGTTCCATCTGTGCTTTAGGCACATTTGTTGGGTGGCATGGAACAGACAGAAGGCTCAGCGTGTAAATGGCTGGGCGACGAGGGGAGATGAGAGCAAACTTTCTTTGAAAGATCTAGCTCTGCTGTATCTCACAGCGGCACCATGCTGCTATCACACGGTTATAATGCCCATTTACACTGCTAAATAAAGTGTCCGAAAAGCTACACCATAGGTTTCTAAAGCAACTGGTTTAATTCCAGTCAAAAATATTTGATTCATCAGAATTAACCTGACTCTATTAACTTTTTATCAAAGGTAAAGATCAGGTCAGGTGTAGATTTAATAGACCCGTAAAGAAGAACTAGAGCAGTCTTATAAAATAATTCTTAATAAACCATCAATGATAATATGATAAATCAATTACCTGCTGACTGCCAAAAGTAAAGTTTGACCAGTGAGAAACAGGCAACAAGATAACTCAGGATAATTATAAATCAGGGTTAAAATGACCCTACAATGTTAACAATTTTAACTGTGAAACATCAATAAATACAGCTTGGTACAAATAAACATTTAAAAGGCATGCATTACTATTCCTTATCTAAACAATTAGACTGACAATGTCTGAGGGCTATTTTGACCTGAACTTTGAGCAACCACCAAGTAACCAAACAGCAAAACTTATAAAACTACTTGGCACCTTTGCAACTGCATAGCAGTGCCCATATACATAGCAACAGTCTGATAAAATGTGAACTGTAATGAGTTTACAGTTTACTGTAACTACTAATGATTTAAGGAAAGTGATTCTCTCAGTTTAGTTGAGTAATGGGATTAAGTTAAACTCAACTGACAAGTCAAGTTTCTTAAATTTAAAAGTACAGATTACTTAAAACACAAATCGACTAAACTCAGACTTTTTAGTTTATACAGTATATCATTGTGCTTACTGTTATTAAATAATGTGTAAAATAAAACAAGATGATTAAAACAAGTGTTTTATCTTCACATCAGCAGCTTTGATCATGTGTACTGACCTAACATGTTAACATTTAATCATTTAAGAAAAAATACTTAATCATAATACTTGAAGAARAATGAATAAATTGATGAAARATTCCTTTAGAAATTAGGAACAACAACCGACATGTACTGTAGGGGTCTTTCTTACAATGACTGTCTCCCCCTCCACGCCTGTTTCATGACCACCTGTCTGCTAGTGTCGCTGTGAATAAAATATAGAGTTCTTACAGAAAGTTTCACAACACACATGCCAATCACTCTAAAAATAAAACATTTTAAAGACAACTAAGCTAAATGTACATGTTATACCATTAACCTACCAGTGTACTCCACTTATCACAACAGCAGATTTTTGATGCTAAATGAGTTCATTAAACACACGTTTTATTTTGGATGAAAACCGGTATTTTAAGTGATGTTATGAAATCTTAATGTCATTATTAATGACAACATCTGGGTTTACAGTGTAATGATAGCGAGTTTTGTCATAAATACAAAAATCTGTATTTGTATGCAATTTCAACTTTTGATGTGGGTATAAAATTAGATACACGTCAAATTAAACAGATAGATTTCAAACTGCAGGCTCTGTTCACCTGTGGCTAATAGTCTTGGTGGATTCTTATTTCTCTTTTTTCATATTTAGTGGCGCTTGCGTAGCAAAGTATCACTATTAATCTTTGCATGCTTTTATTTTGGTGGACAAAACTTCGGTATGTTACTCGTCCCACGCCGATGTCGTAGACCTATGAATGAGGGATCAAATCAACAAGCTTATTTGGGAGAGGTGTGCTATGACTTTTATAAGCAATCAGGTGTACAATGCTTTTAGGGCATACGAAAAATTCCATAGATTTAACATTGAGCTGAATTTTGTGACATCATAGCTCTGCATCAGAATGCTGTAGAGGGGTTCATATCACTCGGCTTATCAAGCAGCAACAAATGGTGACATTACAACTTCATAACGAGGCCCTACCAACCAGTTACAGTACCCTAGCAACCATCCCATTAAACTTCCATTGATAAAGGTGAGAGGCATCAGAACGCCACAGTTAACTAAGAAGTATAATTTTTTAGGAAGGCATTTTATTAAGTATATCAGAATATATGTTCACTCAGTGGGCACAACTTTTGCCTCCCAGCAAAAAGGTTCTTTTTTGGTTTGAGGTTTTTCACACAAAAAGCCTTTCTAGGTGGACTTTGCTTGTTCTTTCTGTGCCAGTGTAAGTTTCCACCATAGACCAAAAACATGCAGATTAGGTGAGTAACCTATGATAGACTGTCCATCTATCCAGGGTGTATCCCACCTACAGCCAGAGGTGCTGGGACAGACTCCCCCTAAAGCAGGCTAGAGAATGGATAGAAAGACTGATATATGAATGTAGTGCACAGTAGTACAGTAAAGTATACAGTAGTATAGTACAATACAGTATTGAAGATTTTGTCTAGCTGCATTGGAAATATTCCTTCAATGGCAGTCAACAGAAATCAGTGGGGAGGGCATTTGTCATTATGCCCAGGGTGTTTCCCCTTTAAACACACGATATGAACATTTAAAGTCACCATTATAAATAAACATTTCCAAACAACTGCTAATGACTGCATGTGAATAATGATA
>JAZGTK010005078.1:0-23114 GCA_036877625.1 Ambastaia sidthimunki
ATAATTTCAGTGTCGTCATACTATCATGTGGTAACATTATTATGCTGCAGTGTTTTTCTGTCATTTTTTATCCTCATACATGATGATATTCATATGTTGATATTCATATGATACTCACAATGATGTTAAAGACATCCAGCTACACACACACAGCAGAGGCCGGTTTCCTGTGTGTGTTTATCACTCATGTCATGCCACTGGGAATTTTCTAAAACAGACACAGTTTACAGATCCAAAGGTCGTGTGTGTGTAAGACTCTCAGAGAGCATGTGTTAAATTACATCACTCACTAAATCTAATGATTCCAAACAAAGAATTCCAACAGAAACCCTCAGCATGGATCACACACAGCTCAATGAATATAAGTGTGTGTGTTTACTTAACCATATATTGGGTCCAAAATTGTACCCCAAACTAAAACATGACAGGAAACCTCCTTTGGGGGATGTGCTCATTTGTGAATAGTTAAAATGCAGAAAGCTTTCTGTTAGGGTTAGAGTGTGTGTTAGGTTATAGTGTTAACTAACTGTGTATAAAAACAACAGAAGTCTATGGAATGTCCTCATTTAGGTAGATTAAACGTGTGTGTGTGTGTGGTTTAACAGGATACCGCAGTGCACTGAATGAGTTCCAGCGTTCTGAGGGCAGAGAGCTGCTTCTGAAGTCCTGGAACGCCGATCGGCTGACGCTGCTTCCCGGAGTCACTTTGGAAGATTGTGCTAAACGCTGCAGAGAGAGTCTGGAATGCAGGTCTCATTCTATAGTCCTAATATTTTGATCGAATCTGCAGGGTCATTAAAGCAAATATCCCCTCCAAACGTCACCCGTGGTCACTACTGTACAAATAAACTGTATAATGTTATTAGCATGTTTTATTTGCAAGTAGTTTTATATATGATTCATATATACAGAGTATTTGATGTGCAGCCAACAATATAATTCATCCTTTCAGAGCATTTAACTATGAGTTTCGTCCATCTGTGGTGTGTAAACATCTGCCGTGGGTGGGTGATGGAGACAACGCAGAGGTGAAGAGAAACGTCAACTGTGACCTGTATGAGATGAAAGGTTTGAAACTGTGTTTCTCAAAGCCCTAAAGAACCCTAAAGAACCCTAAAACCCAACAGATCTACATAGACAGTTCATAGTTCAAAAAGGTTCAGTTGAATGTTTCATGTGGAGTGTGTTCTGCATTGGTTAGGACATCACTAGCTGTCTAATCAGATATTGATCCTCTTCTTCACTCAGTTTATGTGAGGAAGTGTATTGTTGGTAAAGGAGAAGACTACAGAGGGAAAGTGTCGACAACTAAAGATGGACGGACGTGTCAGCAGTGGTGGTCAAAATTTCCTCATGACCACAGGTATGAGAATGTAAAGTTATTGTGTGCTTGTGTGTGTTTTCTTGAAATGCCACTGGGTTTGATGTTTTACTTCCTAATTCAGTGACATCTGTACATGAGTAAATCTTCTCTTGATGATTTCATGTACACATGTGATAACACACTAGTGTCACCGGGTTTGTAACAGATGGACTCCATCCCCCACTAATGGGCTAGAGCTGAACTACTGTCGTAATCCAGATGGGGATCGAATCGGACCCTGGTGTTACACCACTGACCCTGAACGCAGATACGAGAGCTGTGACATCCCTCAGTGTAAAGATGGTAGAGCTGTTTAACATCATTCATCTGTAAATGACGTGTCATCTCTGCATTATTAGCTGCCCCAAATGAAAATAATAACAAATCCTACCCCCTTCTCTCCACCCCACTGTATTTCAGCCCCGCCCCAAACTCACTCTATTGGCTGAGCCAGAGGTTGACATGTCAGGCCGCTTAAACAAACAGAGCAATGTTTAGACAGCAGAGTCAAAGGATTTAGTAATCTAGTAATCTATCGATTGATAACTTATAGTTCTGTCTGAACATTAAACTGAGATACAAGTATTTTAACTGATGACACAAATGACACCGGTTTGGCTTCATTTGACCTCACTATACACAATGTAATGTGTGTACATTTTACAGTTAAAAGTTTTACTGTGTGTGTGTGTGTGTGTGTGTTAGAGGTGTGTTTCACCTGTAATGGGGAGGATTATAGAGGTCAGGTGGATCACACAGTGAGTGGGAAAGAGTGTCAGAGGTGGGATCAACAGTACCCTCACCAGCACATCTACCAGCCAGAGAAGTATGAATATAAACATCACATTTATCCTGATAAACATAAAGATGTTCCTCTAACGTTTAACACTCAGAACACGTCTTACTTTCATCTCATTCTGACCATCACATCTATTGTTTAATCAATGAATATAATAGGCATGATTTTTTGAAAGGTTTAGTATAAAATAGTGTTTGTGCTATTGTTTAATCTAAAATTTAAGTGTCTAAAATGTTTATGGGGCTACTGTATTATGCACATGTACAGCAACAAACTTTTACAGTGTCTGTAAACTAATCAGGGAAAACTGTCATTAACTGTTGAAATGTAACTCACTGTAGATGTTGATATGATGTCTGAATGAGCAGATACCCGGATAAAAGTCTGGATGATAACTACTGCCGGAACCCAGATGCTTCTCCAGTCCCCTGGTGCTACACCACCGATCCAGCAGTGGAGCGAGAAAGCTGTGATATACGCAAGTGCTGTAAGTTCTGCTCCTCCAGACAGTCTGAAGAAAAACCATTTGAAAATGCAACAGATGCACAACCTTAATAGCCTTTAGCAGTAATTGTGATTCTGCTAAATGATGCATCTCAGTCAGCATCAGGATTGTTATTCATTGGCTGTGTGTTGAGGACACATCTCGTCTCATTCCTGAGGACATGCTTGTCATTCAGCTGCATCAGTAAACAAGTCATTTGTGACGGAGGCAGATTTAGACTTCAGAACACTGACAGCAGTTTATTTCATTGGAACGAATAAACAGAATACAGTTATCAGTAAAGACTTGGAAGAATTTGGATTATGTTTGGTAATTAACAATTGTGAAAATTTCCCAGTACAATGCAGACATGGTAGTAAATGGAAATGTTATCTTTATTCTATCTGAAGATGTCTCCTAATCTCAACACTGTCTCATTGTCACTGTGTCTTCTAATCTCAACACTGTCTCATTCTCGCTGTGTCTTCTAATCTCAACACTGTCTCATTCTCGCTGTGTCTTCTAATCTCAACACTGTCTCATTCTCGCTGTAGCTGAGTCTCCAAAGCGCCGTCTTCGTTCTGGATACACCACCAATTGTTTTCGTGGTCGTGGTGAAGACTACAGAGGAAAGGTCAATGAAACCACCTCTGGAATCCCGTGTCAGCGCTGGGATGCACAGAAACCTCACGAGCATCCATTTTACCCCAAAACCTACGAGTGCAAGTGAGTCCGGATGGGCTGCTGTAGGTGAAATATGTCATTTCAAAATTAAAGCAGGAGTATTTGGTCTGATCTCTGTCATTCTCTCTCGTTTAACATTTTAGGGGTCTGGAGGAGAATTACTGTCGTAACCCAGATGGGTCAGAAGCGCCCTGGTGCTTCACATCTCTGTCTGAGATGAGGACAGCTCTCTGTCTGCAGATCAAACGCTGTGCTGATGACATCGAGGCGGAAGGTGCGTGTGACGCCCTCTAGTGATTCAAACCATCAACTGCAGTTTTGATTTTCATTTTACAAAGTGTCTGTCAGACTTATACAATTATAGATCAGTTTGAAATGGCTGAAATAACTAGAGCCTGTCTTTCTTCCATGTTTATCTAGATTGCTACAATGAAATTGGCAAAAACTATCGAGGTGCCGTGCGCAAGACTCGTAAAGGTATTCTCTGCCAGAAATGGAGCATCAATACACCTCACAAAACAAAGTAAGACCAAGAAACACAACCAACAAATACAATATTTGTCACAAACACTGAGAATTAAGTCAAATGTCTTTATTAAAACATAGTACAAACATACATTAAAATCATATTTATATAACACAGTAACACAGTGTACTCTGAAGTACTGAAATAACTGCAAAATGTGTTTAAAAACATGATTCATGTGCAACTAAATAGTGTTTTAAAATACATTATATTACAGAAAATATAACACAGGCATTAATAAGCCTTTTTATAATGCAATATTAAAGCAATTTGTACTCATTCTTGTTTGTGTCATTTAAAGTTTGACTGTAGCTACTGTATGATAGAATTCAAGTTAATGGATTTTCAGGATAAATCCCAAAACACACCCAGAGGCCAACCTGACGGAGAACTTCTGCAGGAACCCTGATGGAGATCATCACGGGCCCTGGTGCTACACCTCTGACCCCAAGACTGAGTTTGATTACTGTGCCATCAAGCAGTGTGGTTAGGTTTCTACAGTTACACTGTAACTTTAAATATGAGCGTATTAATAATATGAGTAATATGAGTATTAATAGTGATGCTTACCTTAGCACACACCACAAAATAAAATATTTCCCAGTGTTTTGTGTGGAGTTCTGTGGATGCATGTGTAGATTAACATTCAGGAATTTTTTAGCATATGGCATCGTTTTTAAATCTTGTGTTTCTTTTCATTTCAACAGCTGGAGAGAAAGTCCCAATCATTGGGCCAACAGGTGAGTCACAAACACAGTGAGCAGTGCATGTGTCCTAATGCAGGTGTTGACCTCTGTGTGTATGTTTAAAGTGGAGGTTGTGTTTAATGAATGTGGAAAGAGAGATGACCGCATTGTAAAGTCCCGGCTGAGAATCGTGGGCGGCACACCAGGAAACTCCCCGTGGACGGTCAGCCTTAGAGATCGGTCAGTTTATCTACTGCCACTATATATATATCTAGTCAAACACACACATACAGGGTTTATTGTGCTGTCTTTCTGTGTTCAGGAAAGGAAATCACTTCTGTGGCGGGTCTCTGGTTAATTCTGAATGGGTGATCAGCACTAAACAGTGTTTCTCTTCCTGGTAACACCATGTTACAATTATAAAGGATTAGTGGTTATTAATTTCTTTTCTATAGTAGTTCTTTAATATACAGATTGTGTGTGTTTGTGTGTGTGCAGTTATGTTGATCTCACGGGATACACAGCTATGATGGGTACGTTGTTTCGTGATCCAAAGGATGAAGAACCGGACAGACAAAGCATTCCTCTCACGAAGATCGTCTGCGGGCCGTCTGAATCTCATCTGGTCATGCTGCAGCTACAAAGGTACAAACACACTTGCAGGAAAATAAGTACTTTTGGAGAACTTTGGAATGTCTTGAAAATATCATGACACATTAACATTCATTCATCTTCATGAACGTATTATGTGTACCCAGACACTGTCTCTGTCAGACTCACATGTCTCTCCTGCAGTCCTGCACAGTTTAACGAGCGGGTGTCTCAGATCTGTCTTCCTCCTGAACGCTACATAGTTCCAGAGGCAACCATCTGTGAGATCGCAGGCTGGGGGGAGACAAAAGGTGACATGCCGCGCTGCTCAGTTCACAAGAGTGATAAAATCACTACAGCTTACCCAGTTGCTTCACTGTTGTGTTGGTGTTCCTGTAGCTCAACTGGTAGAGCATTGCGTTAGCAGCACAAAGGTTGTGGGTTCGATCCCAGGGAACACAAGTGCTGATAAAAATGTATACCTTAACTTCACTGTAAGTCGCTTTGGATAAAAGCGTCTGCCACAACTGTAGCTTGTGTGGCTTCAAGCCTCGATGATGGTAACAACATGATTAGACAGTCAGACATGTTATATGCTACATATTATTCAGTCCCGTCACTTTAAATCTCTGTTGTATCTTAGTGTGAGTCTTTGCTCTCTCACCTATTTCAGGAACGGGGGACGAGACGGTGCTAAACGTGGCCCAGATGCCTGTAATGAGCAATAAAGAATGTAATCAGTACTTCAGGGGCCGCGTGCGAGAGAATGAGATGTGCACGATGCCGTTTCAGGCTGGAGCGGGTGCCTGTGAGGTACAGATGCTCTCGCAAACACTGTGAAACATCTGGTAAAGATTTTGGGGATTTATGTGACACATACACTTGACCTGAGGTTCTCATGTGGTGGTCGCAACCCAAAAGTGGGTCACAGCAGGTCTAAAATAATGCTAACTAAACAACTGTGAATAGTAAGGATTGCATAAAAATACTCTTATCTTACTCATATAAATACTATACATATATATTTAGAATTTTGTCACACATTTATTGGTCGGGTAGAAGCGGCTAAATTAAACAGACACCAACATGAACAGATTGTGTGAGAAGCCTCCATCCTCAAAAACCATGAACCAAACTATGCGAGGTAAACAAAAGAAATAAACATGGTTTTGTGCAGTGAATTGCTGACTGCACACAGAGACATTATAGCAGAAAACTGAGAAATTATTTAATTGATCATTCATTTAGAAATGAACATTAAACCAGTCAGTGATTGATGTCAATTTGATGATGTCAAAGATTTTTTACCTTTTTGGTTTTTACATATATACAATAAAAACTGAGTTCTGAAGAAACACTAGTTAGAAACCACTTGACTAGATCTTGCAGATCTTAGGTTCAGATCTTGCAAAATGTTTTTGTTTGTGTCTCAAATCTGAAGCAAATGTTGAAATCAAGTCATTTGCAAAGCGTTTGAAACTTTTCCTTTATATGCGTGTACTCGTGTGGCTGCGCGAGTTTTTCGTTATTGTGCTGTTGCAGCAGATGGAGTTGAGGATTGTGAAATGAGTAAGATGTTCCTCACGCAGGTGTAAAGTAACATTTTCTCCCTGTTCTTGCTCAGAGGGACTACGGTGGGCCTCTGGCCTGTCAGAACAGTGATTGTTGGGTTCTGGAGGGTGTCATCATACCCATGCGGCGCTGTGGACATCCTGGCCAACCGAACATCTTCATCCGTGTGTCTGTTTATGTGGACTGGATTAAGAAGGTCATGGAGATGGCATAGCTGACAGAACTCATAACTTACAGCACACATGACAGTCACCAGTCTTTTACTCTTCTACATACGTATATACGTCAATAATACAAGTGCTCCTCTACAGAAGACTGTGGCTGGATTGTAATATACTTAAAACTGTGTTTTGTAAGACTGTGTAACCATTTTTGTATCATCCTGAATCGGAAGGGTTTAATTTACAGAAGGTGTATGTTTGCATTAGAATAGCATATAGTTATTATTCACACCAAACCCAAACCAACTTAACCAGATCTGAGCTGTTCAGAATTTTGTACAATTTATTATGAATAAAGTATCAAAATACTATATTTGCCCTCCACATATATATATACACACACACATTTTTAGACTTTTTGCTTTAATAGGAAAGCATGAAGTATATATTTCATGACTCTGTAATATCTTTAATATTACATGGAACTCAACGCTACTTCAAAGAATATTAAAGTTCTTGTCCAGAATAACATGGTACTTTTTGTAAGTAAGTGGTTGCTTGTTCTTCTACAAATGACTAATTTTGTTTTCTCGAAATACTTCTTTAGGAAAAGAAAAAAATCCCTGACTACTCATTTCTTGATTTTGCTGTATTAGCTGTACGTTTATGGACGGGTCGCTGTGGCAACAGGTCAAATCTAGTCAACAAAACGCTGACGTCAGCCCACAGCCGGCCAATCAGGACAGGCGCGTTAAACTCGAACACTTCCGGTGTAATCAATGTAACAGACGTGACGCGATGCCACAAACCAGAGACTTCTGTTACACTCAACGAGAGCGCTGCGATTGACGCGACGCGCTGCGTGAGGGCGGGGCGAGAGGTGATGTCAAACCTGTTGTGTTGATGTATATAAACGCGCTGTGATCGCGGCGCGGCGCTCCAGGTGAACGCGCAGCGGTGCGAGCGGACGCAGTTCAGGTAGATCGTCTCACAGCTTCACATGTCAGTGCTGATGATGTTACACTTGTGTTATTACTGCTGCAATGAGAAATACAATTAAACTGATGAACTTGTGTTCATGCGCGTCACGAGAAACTTCAGAAGCACGTGATTTCATGTCAGATGAACTCAGTTCTTTATTTTCATGATATCTTTATTTTTAAAGCATGAAATGTGAGTAATCAGATCGTGAAAGTAATGGTGCTTTAATGGATAAATCCTGACGCTGAATGGTTTTCATATTCATAAATCATAATGTTTTTCAGGCACTTTAAAGAATATTCTGGAACTGTCATGTGTGTGTTTTTAGCATGTTCAGAAACATGGTGCTTTCTGTCAGTTTATCGCAGTGTTTGTTTATATCAGACGTGTTGTGGGTTCTGAGGGTTCATAATATTGTGTTTCTGCTGTTTTAATGTTGCTAGGGTTGTGTTTACATCCTCGCGCTACCGCAAGCGTGTTTCACGCGCGTCACTCGCGTTCTTCTGCACGTCTGAAAGTATGTGAGGAATGCGTCTGTAATTCCCGACCATATGGAAAAACGTCTGAAAAGTTCCTGTTAAGATTTGATAAATGATGTTAACCTCAAACTTAAGTTACTCTGTCACTTATTGTCATATATAAAATGATCATGTTCAAGTATAAGAACTTTCTTAAATGCTTCTCCTCAGACAAGACAGAAACCACTCAAAGAGTATTTATATATTAACGGGAATTACAGCACAAAAACAGAAATATAGACATGAAGTATGAGCAGAAGTCTGCAGCAGGTATAATATCTGTAACTAGTGCCAGACAGATGAAGTTAAAGAAACAGTGTTTGAGTTTTAAACATGTATAAACCTGTAACTGGTAGCAGTAAATTCTGTAGAATAATAAATCTCACAACATGACCTGTTAGAAGTAAAACTATGACTAAGCGCAAACATCTGTTAACACATGAAAGTTTATTGAACAAGGTAATCTTGTTTAAACATAAATGATATACAAACATATTGAAGTAAGGTAACAACACATAAGGCTTTATAACTATGTAAACTAGTTCACACCTGCATTGTGACTTGTATTTTAATGGTTAGTAAGTAGATATTTGTGACAGTAGTTTGAATTTAATTGTAATTAGTTTGATATTTTTAATATAACTAAACATTGATATTTAGTTGCTCTTTGCCTCTTAGAAAGATATTATTTGTGATGCATTAAATTGTTCGTCAGGCATGAAGGGTTACAGAGGGTTCCGGCTGAATTTAAATCCGTCATGTTGTGGTTCCTCTCGCTCTGTGCATTATCCTGTTTATTTCTGCTTTTCTGTACATTAGGCACAAAGAAATAGTCCATTAAAAGAATTAGTCATATATCCAGTTTCTTTGCGTCACACCGTCCAGTAAGCATCTGTCTCTGTCTTTTACTCTGTGGCTCAGGTCGTGTGTGTCCATGTGTGTGTAAGGTGCGCTGAGTGTGAGGATGGATGTCGGAGAACCTGAAGAAGGTCACGTGGAGCCACCGGCTCCCAAACGCAGCCGAGGCCGACCGCGCAAACAACCACAGGTGAGACTCACTGCCTGATTTAAAGAGGGCAAATATACAGCTTCATCTGAAACAAACAAAACAGACTGGCTAGCTGACAGACAGACAGATATGCAAATGGTGAGTTAGTTGGGTGAAATTAACTGAGAATTGAAATGAAATGTGTTAAAACCAAGTGACCTGAATCTGTCAGGAGCCTGTGGAACCCTCTGCTCCCAGACGACCGAGAGGAAGACCGAAAGGCAGCAAAAACAAAGGCCAACGTCTTACAACCAAAGTAAGACCCAACATATCCTGAAAATCTTGTTTTTGTTGTTTTGATTTCTGTCCGGACAAACAACCTGCTGTTTTGTTCTGTTTGTCCTTTTGTTGCTGACTCCAGGTAGAGCCATCTGGAGAGAAGAGACCTCGAGGTAGACCAAGAAAATGGGTGAGAATCTCTCATTCTTCTGTCCAGCAAATGATTATGACTCGGGTTAAACACACGAACGATATTCCAGCGCATTTAGCATCTGGTGGAGTTGTAGGTGTTTTTTTTCAGACGCAGCATGTATTGCATTGAAATATGGCAGCTACAGTAGCACAAATGTTTTAGTGAGTTTGACACCTTTGTTTTCTTTTTAATTCAAAGCCACAGAAAGCAGCTCCTCAAGAAGAACGGCAGGTAATTCATATTTCAATTTTGATTTAGATTTTTCAAGTCATGTTCCTACGAATAGGGAAATCAGTTTCAAAATCGTTTTTTGTGCACTTAAGCACATTAAACATTGCATGAGAATCATGCAGTTCAGTTAAACACCACACCTGATAAGTGTGTCATTTTAAGTCTCAGAACAGCAGGTCTCTGTGAAGTGAAACCCAGCCATGAGTTTAGAAACCCTTTAAAAACTCCCTGTTACTCATACAACTATCAGGCCAGCACCAGATCTAAATGACTCAGTGTGTAGAAAAGAAACTCAACACGGCTCCTTACATTTCTCTGGTTTCCTGTCCAACTGTCACAATTCTCACTCTCACAGGAGTTCACACACACACGCACAGATTCCTCATGCGTTTTCTTTCCTCTGCACTCAGCCTTCTCTTCCTGAGGTTAAAGGGGAGGAGTCAGCAGAAGACCAACCCACCCAGACCCCACCTTCTCCTGTACCACCACAGGAGGGCATTTAAATCTACCTCGCTGAATACTTTCATTCAACATTGGGGGCAATGCAAAATCTCGGCTGCCTTCATCTCTACACTGTACAAAACATGCAGGTGTTACCAAGAGATATTTACTACCTGATCTGACCCGTAAAAATGACTTTTGGTGGTGTAACCTGTTGATGATAGTTCTATTCTAAAAAATTTTGCCTTGAAAAAACATTTCATTTAGATGTTACCACACGAATCACATTCCAGTCTTATTGGTCCAGAATCAGATTCTAAACAGCTGCTCATCAAATATCTTCTCATTGGTGTTTTTGTCACAAAAGCGATTTTTGCTTTCAGGAAAAAGAGAGAAAAATGACTTGACACAGAATACTTATGCGTGTTAGCATCTCATCTCATGGTTATGTTACTTGTTAAAATTTAAACTGGCATGCACTATTTACTACACCCTTCCCAAACAGATTCTTATCCAAAAATAACATTCCCTGTTTCAGAATTGCCAATAATGTGTTTTGTATCACGTCTGGAAATTATTTTTCATTTGTCTGAATTCACGAATTCACAAAACTCTTCCCATCCATCTCGGAAATACATCGAGTAAATAGATACATAAATACAAGAAATAAATAGAATTATAGAATTAAATATGTCACAGATGTGTTGACAAAGTAGAATTGCCCCTGATTGCCACATTTAGTTGAGAATCAGGATCATATAACATCACCAACAACCATTGGGATGTTTGGAGTTACATTTATTTAGTATCAAATTTCTCAGGACTCTAGATATAACCTAAAACACCAAAGCTTGAAAATTGCTCATCATTTTAACATTAAAACGTACATTTTAAATATTTTGTTATTGTATAATATCTTTTATTGTTGTATTTTAATGTTTACAGCAGGGTCAATGGGTGGAAAAAATGAATGCCAGTATGTTGTTATGCAAAGGGACAGTGACACAATACTGCCCGCAATGAGGTATAACATTATAAATGACATGATAAATTGTTTATTATTTTGTTATTGTTTCATAACATGAAGATGGTGATGTTCAGTACCTCAATACCGGAGACCTCACTTATATTCTCTAGGTAATGTGTTGTAGGTGATTTGCTTTTTATTTTTTGTATATTTTGTAACAAGAAGCCTCTGGAGTAACAGGTTTGTTTTTGTCACTGTATCATTTTTTTAAATATGTATTTGTTAAATTCATCAGGCAAATGTCTAATGCTCTCATGAGTTCTTTGAAGCAGCAGTATGTAGGAGCCATGAAACCAAAAACAGGCTCTTATTTAGATGGCAAAACCCTTTATTGGTTCTACTTGAAACCTCGTTTAAGGGTATATCAAACATTTACACGTGGATTATTATAATTTGACTCAGTTAAGCCATTTACATATTTAACTATTTGAAAATGTGCCTCATAAACAGACTCAGGTAACAATTTCTCATAAGAGTTTGTTTGGGATTTTCTTCCCTCTTTTTATATTGTTCACTTATTAAGATGTCATTGAATAAAGTGGCTGTATCAGATATATTTCTATATTTTGTTGATTATTTTGTACTTATTGACTTTGCGGTCAAACCAAAACATCTTGTTTTAGTTTTGTGCTTTTCACAACATCACGCATGTACAGAGTTTAAATATCATTTTTATTAGCCTTGATCAAAAATTTGACACTGGTTTGAGGAATAAACTTTTGTCTCATCTACACAATCGCACACACACAAATTCTCTTGTAATCAGTTTGCATCAGTTGTGCAGATAAACAGGCTGTGTGACAATAACAGCAATTCAATTGTGCTTTGAAACAGTGAGCTGAAGACATTTGCTGTTTCTCACCCTGAAATAAATGCTTATATCATGCCTGAAACTGTTCAGAGCAATTTCAATTAAACTTAAATAATAATTCACTTGGAAAGATGAAATTCTTTTATAAGGGAAAGCAGGTATATTTTTGCTTTCAGTAAACATGCAGAAAACTTCAGAGCACCAGACAGAAATGACAAAAACTCTTCGATCAATTCAGATGGTAATAAATTACAAACCGTGTTTCAAACGTATAATTATATCTAATAATTTCTCACAAATAAAAGATGCAATGAAACAATAAACAACCTGTTTCATTAATTGTCAAACATTCAGATAAACAAACAATTACTTGTATACAATAAAAGTGACGCTCCAGTTGTTGAAGGTTTCGGGTACAATGAGGCTGAATTCCAGTACAATATAAAGCCATGAGTTTCATAACATCAGTTCTGTACAAACACTGTCTGTCTAGTTTTATATAGTGTCCTTAAACCGTACAATGTAAGGACAATCATTCTACCAAAATGTCACTCAAAATATTATTCCTAACCACCCCAGAAAATCCAGAATTTTGTGGATTTCCTGACACTGTCCTCCCGTCATGTGTTAATGGCTTCAGTCACATCTGTGAAGACGAGTCGGCTGGATTTCTGAGTCGCACCTTGACTTGTGTTCAGAGTCTGAGGAGAGCAGAGCGGCAGAAACTGATTAAATCCCATCATGTTGCTTTTTTGTTTGTTATTTGAATATGCAGAACATACAGTGTTACCCAAAATGACTTGATATAAAGTATATCTGCATTAACATAACAAAATAACATAAATGAATAAACAAGATGTGTTGTTCAAAGTATTTGGATGATCTGTGGTTGTCAGGCATTAGTAAAACATGTTACTGTGCTAAACTGCACTTGTGGTTAATCTGATAAAACACCTGTGTGAGGAACGGCTACAAATCTACTTACACCAGCTAGTTAAAATTGCAAAAAGGTTGCAAAAAATGGCCCAATTCCAAGATGAAGTTTAGCATCATTTAGCATCAGTTTAGCATCAGTTGTTTGCTGGTGCCACTTGGTCCTATAATTTATATTCAGAAAAATATAAAATATGAAATTCCAAAAGCACTGTGTTAATGGCATGTACTACATCATTAGTTAACTCATGACACACTCCTGATAATAAAGGTGCTGAAAGGGATCTTTAGCCAAGAAGAACCATTTTGGCTCCACAAAGAACCTTTCAGTGAAGGTTCTAAGATGAACCATTTCTATCCTACGTTTTATAACATGTAGAACTTTGTTTCTACTACAAAGAAGCTTTTGTGCAACCAAATGGTTCTGTGGATGTTAGAAGTTCTTTATGGAACCATACATGACAAAGAACCTGTCAGAAACCTTTATTTTTGAGTGTACTTCACACACAAACAAATCAGTCATGTATGTCTGGATCAGTTTTGTTGACAGTGTGCAGATGAGGGTGAAGTGAAGTCACGTTACAGTCTGTTAGACGCTGAATATTAGTATGATATAAATGAATGTGTGATATCAACACATTATGACAGATTTAAAGCAGTGATGGTACTTTACCACAAACAAACCACAAGGCCTTGTGTCAGAACTTAAGAGAAATGAGAATGTAAAAGCGGAAATAAAGAAAATAAATTCTCCATGGCATCCTATAATATTATAGTTATATACACTGTCCTAACTTTTATTTTCTTTGTTATATTTATATAATTTCTCCAAAACCCATTTTGGATTGTGAAACCTCTAGTAAGATCTTTAATATACAAGAAACTGACAGTAATGTCTCCTACTTTGTGTTTGTTTGTTGTTACCATTTGCTCATGTGATGTTTTACACTTACTCTAGAGTTTGGCCCTGCTGGACCTCCGTCTCGCCCGTGATCCAACAGTTCCTGCTCAAGATCATCTTGTTCTTCAGCTGGATCAAAGTTGTACATGGGCATCAGCTGGTGTCTCAGTTTCTCCAGCCTGGAGAGGAATGTGTTGTTATTATATCTCCATTTTCTCTTAAGAGAACCTTTAAGCTCCACTAGAAACTTTCTTATTCTGTAGTTCTTTAGAAAACATCTGTGATGCTTCAGACAACCGTGAAAACAAATACACTGTTCTGAAGAGCCTCAAGAACTCAATCTCCAAACAAGCATATAGTTCAATCAAGAGCCTTATACAACCATATACAGTTCTTGATAAGAAGGGGTGTTTTTTGTTGAACCTATAGACTGCAAAGAGCCACATGTTTATGATTGTAGTGGTGCGTTAAAAAATTCTTACCTTTTCTTTTTTCTGATGTACAGAAGCTAGTAAGAAGAAACAAGTGTTACGCTCTCAGTTCACCAACGTTCCTGAAATATCTAACTAAGGTAATGTAAACAGAGAATGTAAATACGGTTTTATCACCAAGTGAATTAAAGGTAGTAAAATGCAAGTAATGTTTAAATAGTTTTAAAATGGTCTTTATTTACATGTCACCCCAAACACATTTCATTTAGTGTCTTCCTCGATTATCTTCTCTTTCAGACGTTTCCTTACCATAACGAGGGTCAGCCCAATAACCATGATGACGCCAAACGGTACAAGCACCATGCCCATCCCAGCACCTTCCACTGATCTGATTGGCTGCTGCGTGGAGTTGAAGCTCGTCTGATTGGTGGGGGACGTTATGGAACGAATTGTAGTTCTGGATGTAATGTTCTGTGGCTCGGTTCTAAGTTGCATAGAACTGGTAAGAAAGGGAATTGGGGTGGCGAGGGGAAGGGTGGGGTTAAGAGTTGGAAATGGGGTCAGGGTTTGGGTTGAGGTGAACAAATCAGGTTTGGCTGATGTCAGAGACATGGTTCTTGAAGGGTGCTGTCGTAGGGTGAGTGTGGTTTGAGGTCAACCCTGCTGGACCCGAATCTTCTTATAAGTCTCAACCATTATGATCTTCAGGCCTTTCTGAACTTCTGATAATCTAATGTGGATAAAATAAATGGTTATGAATATTGCCTTATCCACAGCCTTAGAACACGATGAGAATGACGTATCTTAAAAGACAACGAAATGTTAAGGCCTGTATCATTTGAAACAGCTGTTATATTGGCACTGAAACAGACGTTTTTTCCCTCACCCAGCTTATATTTTCCTCTCTGAGCATCTGTGATAAAGCAAAGTCTATAACATACTTTTAAGATCATCAATCAGAACTCAGTTAATGACTGTTTGGTGTCTCACTCATCTTGTGCACAAACAGGAGAATTTGAAACGTTGTGTCAATGGCTGGATAGCTGTAGCACTATCACTGAGAAAATCTGTGTGTGATTGCACTCCTGACTCAGTGTGTGTGTGTAGAGTGAGAACACAGGGACAACATGTGGATGTGTGAGTCTTTGAGATACTGTCTGCAAGCCACAAACATCCTTCCACAATGTAACGGTTAGGATTTGTGTGTGCGTGTGTTTGTGGGGGCTGGAAGCCGGGGGCAGGAAAGAGGCTTGAAGCTTAAAATAGAGGATACGAGACTCTGCTGTTGGTGGATGTGAATGAGAATGAAGATGTTCAACCACAGACTGGCTTTCATTCATCAGGCCTTTCTCTTAAAGGGACAACACATGCAAACCCGTATCACTCAGTTCTGAGGCACTAAAGAGGTTTTCTATACAGGGAATCTGACTAGTGGTTTGTGAGCTCTTTTCCAAGTGTTTTTTTTTTCAAGTTAGGTGTTCCAGCAGCAGTTCATAACAAATGAATGTCATTAATTTGATGTTTTGATGACATTTATGTGTGGATAATTTTCCAAATACGATTAAGGGGCCATTGCATATGTGTGTGTGTGTACACGCTCCTCACAGGCGTGTGTGTGTTTCAATGTCTGTTACCGTTAGATACTTTCATCCATGTGTGCAGAAGCCGGGCAGCAGTGGGTGTCATGACAGGATGTGGGTACACAAATGGCAGACAGACAGACAGACAGAGAGACAGAGAGAGAGAGAGAGAGAGGCAGCAGCAGTGTGATATTGTACCTTGGAAAGCAGCTACCTAGAAATGCGGCCCACACTGAAGAGATGACAAAGAAAAACACACAGATGTGCTTTTGTCTTTCTTTACTGTTGTTTCTCTGTATGTTCATGAGCTGCAGACCTCTGTGAATGTATAGCTGCCTTTGTTTCTTATAGATTCACACACTCACCAGTTGTAAAAGTCAAGCATCACTGTTACTGTGGTCTGTGCTTCAGTTAGCAGATTTAAATCAACTCTGAAACTTGAGTGTTGCTCTTTCTCTGCAGGTGCAGCAGATTAATGAGACTATTCAATGATTCAATGAGACTTTTATTCATAGAACTTAAGCAGAAATGTACAGTTTTTATTTTATATTTATAGACATCCTATAAGTGTATTACTGTAAATATGGTTTTAATTCTACACAAAAAATGTATTCTGTGGTAAACAGCACTCTTTATGGATAGCGTTTATGGAGTTAAACTTTACTTTTATTATCTCTTAGATATATTTCATTTATAATATTCATATAAAGGATCTCTTCTAACTGTTTATGTTTGATGTTAATGCTGATGTTTTCCTTGTCAAAAAACAAGGTGTGCCACAATAATCTGTATATTTAGGGTGTTAAGGCTCTGAATGTTTTCTCATGTGATCATTTAGGGTGATACTTGTTCAGAGAATCTATGTTTGCCATGACACCTGTCTCTACATGTGTTCACAAACACTTAATGAAGAACACGTTAGTCCCTCAACCAATCAAAACACTCCAGGCTCCCTTAAGTCTGTCTTCTCCACCAATCAGAGATTACCAGCAGAAAAAGATAGATGTACCAACATAGGCATCTGCAAAATAGCTGCAAAATAATGCAGCTACTCTTGTGCCTTATTGTACGTAATGTTTAGAAAGTGTTAAATGAGTGCGAATATGTTTTGCTGTGTAAAATGTGATTATGTTTGTCTGTTGTCACAGATAAATATACCCACCCAATCATGAAGATGTCCGGCCCCAGTTGATGTCTTCCTAGGGTTTTCCAAGCAGGAAATGGAAAACAGAATTTCCTCTTTCACCTTTTCTTCATTTCTTAGTAGGAATAGAAAAGCTTTAGGGCTGTAAATAGAATTTTTTTTCTCTGGATTTCTACGATAATCAAATCAGGTCACACAGGTGAAAATTAAAGTCCCTTTTCTTCCTATCGGCTGTTTCTGTCTTTCTTTCATATCATTTTATTTATACCCAACACATGAGCAGCTAGAGTGCAGGATGCTACTAACCCAAGCTATGTGCTCCAGAATTCTCTCACCTCCTTCCCTGTGATGCTATTGGTCAGCTGTAGGGCAGCTGAAGCTTGTGATTGGCTCGTTTGGTTGTCCGTCTGTCTTAGCAGGGATGAGAACAGGATTTAAGGGTTGGGCACAGGAAAGTGAGTTCAGGGATGTTAACACTTTACTGCCTCACATAAAAAATATATATGAACCAGAGTCAGAACACATATGGGTCGTGGTCAGGGACAATCTGAACCAGACATATCCATTTTAAAATAATCATGATGTGTAAATTATAAAAAAAATATAAGCAACTATCGCGAAGGACCCATCAAACACTGTGTTATCGAAACATCTCATATGAGAGGGGAAATTGAAAAACATTTTGAGATCTATTAAAAATATATTCTCAATGATCATTCCAAGATGTCTTCATTAATTCATTTTAAATGAATCTCTAGTCATCATGGCCACACATTATATAAAGGATCAAAATCACAAACTGTCAAAATCATGTAAAATCAAGCAAAAGAAAAGTGACAGATTGTCTGATTGCTTAAAGAGAATTAAGGTTTATTTTTAGAACCATAAAGATTCTTTACACTGTGAAACAGTTTTGATTAAGTACAAAGATCCAATCCCACAGTTCTCATTAATGTAATTTTTTTTAATTAAATGTATAGTATAATAAATGACATATTTTTACATCATAGTAGAATTTACTAGACCTTATTCTGATTTTTAATTAATTAAGATGATTTCATTAAAAAACTGGATTATTGTTATTGCGTGTGGCTTTTTGTAATCAGATTTCAGGGGTTAACTGTCATTAATGTAATAAAATTGTGAAAAACTGTCCCTATGAAATATTAAATTATTTGGAGGTGATATGATCAGACATCGCCTTCCTAACATTTACCCAAACACAGAAATATATCTTTTATTTAAAACAGATCAATTGTTTTAATTATTGTGATTTATAAATGAAGTTGTGTTTTGTTGATTGTGCCGCCACCATCTTAATCAGCCTTCATCATCTGCTCGGCCTCTTCCTCATTCAGACCTCACATCCATCACCACAAACCTCATCATTCATTCATGGTACAAAGCCATCAAACCCAGAAAACTTTCACAGTTAAAGGTGTCTTTACCTTTAAATGGTGCATTTCATTATAACTAAACATGAACATTAACTAACATACGTGTTAAGTGTGCTGAGCCGCTAAATGTGGGACAAATAATCCGAGATTAAAATTAATACAAAAGATTGATGGATTATGAATGACGTAAATCTAAAAATGGGTTTGAGACTTAAGCGCAGGCGTTGTCTAGTGTCGTCTAATGCAAGCAGTATGAAAATATCACAGTCATATGTTCATGTTGCGACACAATCTGCAGATGGCGTCCTCCATATGTTATTCAAATAACTTTCTGTCCAACGCTGCCTCCTAGTGGTCACAATGCGTCAATGCTGATCCCTTGTAATCCTCTTACTCGTCTGTTTATAAAACTCAAGCCAAACTCTCTCAAATTAACTGTCTAGCGTGTGTAGAAGAGGGTCAGAGAGTAAATATAATCTTTAGTTACATAGCAAAGAATGACAACAATACTTCATTTGCCCAGCTTGCCCGTGTTTGACTGTTATCATATAGATATATTGTGGCTTTATGATGTACATTAGAGTCCAGATGTTTAAAATCACTAGTAAAAATGCTTATATAAAACATTTTTATTAATTGCTGACATGAGCTACGCAATCCCAGATCGTCAATGTGACCCCAGACAACCCCATACCCTGATACTGAATGACTAGTTATTTGCACACACACTTGCATGTGTTGATCAGTGTGTTATTTGCACACACACTCTCCAGCAGAACAGCATCTCATGAGCCTGATCTACATCTTCAGTCATTTGGATCAGCTCTTGTATTGGGGGGTTGATTCCCATTAAACTCATCAGTCTCTCCAGCTTCCATTTCTTTCCTCAATGAACGTCTCAAACACACCCTTGTACTCTGTGATCTGTTCTGAGTTCAGTTTGTTCACCTAGAAACAGGAGAATACAACAGGCGACATATGAAACATGTATAAACAGAAGAACAGGACAAAATCATTAATCCACCAAAAACATTCCATTGAAGGATTCCTCCTTATGATTTACACATTTCTATCTTTATGTTTTGCATTACTTACATTGTAAACAATGTGAACATTATAGTAGAATTTGTAGGGCAGCATTTCATTGATTTACTGAATTCTACATGCTAATTTAATTACAATCACTATTGAGAATGATGGAAACACACAAATATTTAAAGGTTAAACATAAATGTAGCACAATTTCACTTTGTTGGCCTACATCAGCTGTGAAGAGTTCTGCAGCTTGACTAGTCTTGTGTCACACTGAGTGAGTGTACAGCTGAAATTTCCATGGGGTGTTTTTTTAATCATCTCCTGAGACTTTGGCACATTAACGTTCTTTGTGAGAACAACAGAAGATCATGTATTCATCACGTGTGGAGCAATCACCCTGCCCATTGTTATCTGCACAAAACAACCAAAATTAACCATCAAATATACAGTAAAATGCTAAAACATGAAGAAATATCATTAATATGAGATGCCTTAAGTTTGATTTTCTGTGTCTCAAAAGCCCGGTGTTAAGATGAGAGTTAATGACCTGTGTGCCACATGTGCTTGTTTGGCAGAGAGCTCAGGTCCCAGTTCATCTGAAGGGCTTGTGATAGGCTAACATTTCAGCTGTGTCATATTCAGCAGGTGTTGCCTGATCCCAGGAGTATGCTGTAGTAGTCAACAGACCGACTAAGGGCTCAGCACTACCTCTGTTTTGAATTCACCCCAGCTCTGGTAACCATTAAAAGATCTGCAGGGAATTTTACACTGCAGTAATTAGACTGAATGGAAAAACAAGTTTACAGAGAGAAAAGAGGAGCGGTAGATTTGTTATGTGAATCTAGACTAACCAGATTTTACTTAAACCATCTCAGTCAGAGACTACAGTGGGAGAGTTTATCTATTCTCATGTTTCCTATTATTTTGAATGAGATATAACAACAATAAACACGATATCAAAATCGCCTCTATTTTTCTCAAATAAAGAGGGTTAGCTGATACCACATATAAGATGTTAACATGAAATTTCACTAGATAATCAATCAAATAGCTAAAGTGTTGTTTTCACAAGAGTCTTTGCATCTGTTTCTGAAGAACAGTATCGGTCAAAAATAAGAAATTATCATGAAATAACATATAAATCATATTTTGTGATCCATAAAGATTTGGCTCAAAAAGAGGGTCAACATTACATTTGGGTGAGGTCAGACTTTAAATAAAGGATATGAAAATGTACACTGCTCAAAGGCAATACAATAAAACAGCCTCAAATATAAAGGACAAACATATACAGAGAAAACATCACAAAATAGTTCTGCTGAATACTTTCTAATAAAGATGTTTCATACCATTAGACACATATTATAAAGACAGTCATTTCATTGAGCTTTATGAAGAGTAGGACAGCAACTTATGTGAATTGTTATGTATCATTTGTACTGTATTGCACATTTGTCTTACAAATTTGTGTTACACTAGCTGCAAAACTATCACGTCGGTGTGTTTCTGTGTTGTTACGGCAGTAAATGTAAATGAAGGGTGTTCGAGTGTCGCGGGCTGAGCGTGATGGATGCAGTGGCGCTGTGGCGCGGGGTTTCCCAGCGCTGGCTGCAGGGTTACCGCGCCCATCTCTCCGTCTGATGGCCGGATGAGCGCTGCACTGGAGACTAGCGCTCCTTCAAGGAAGCCAACGGGAAGTGGCTGCACACGGACTTATTCGGTGAGCAAAGTGTCTTTTCAGAGCTCGATGAGCGGCGGTTTTCACAGCAGTTAAGGCGTGAGTGTGTTCGTGCTGTCGAGCAAGCTGATTTCCGCCCGCCGGAGCGACTTTATCTGAAGAAGCGGACTCGTTTGACGACCGCCGCCGCGAGTTAGCGAGCTAGCTCGTCTTGTTCGTTGGTGCGTGGATTTGACAGCCACATCGCCGTTTCTTTCGGTCAATGACATATAAACGAAGGCCATCTACGACAGAGAACAGGTGGGTGACACGACGTGTGTGTTGAATGCGAGCAGAAAGCGGCCGTTTCGTGTGAAATGTCCGCGTTTGTGTGAGCTGCTGTGAGGAGAATGACGGGGGGTGGGGCGAGCGCAGGTAGCGGCTAGCCGAACGATTTACATGCACAACAACGGCAGGCAAATCGAAGAAATAACGTATTTCAGAGCAGTTATTTAACCTTATACCTCATTCTTTTATTAAATGTGTTTCTGGCGCATTTCCTCGCTCGTTTAATCGTGATTTGCTGTGAGTCAAGCGAGTCGACTCCGGTTAAGGCCGTTTGTGGGACTCTGCTTGCTAGCGATAAAAATCGGTTTTATCTCTGAAATTTGACAGGTAAGTCGTTTGGACTTGAAGGAGTTGTGTCGTGTTGTGTGTAGAGTCGTTGTAAATGCTTTATAACGCTGATTGTGTTGATGGAGAGATGAGAGGTTTGCTGACTGAAGCTAACTGGCTAATTACCGAAGCTGCTGCATCTAGTCCTGGTTAAAATACTCGATTCGTCGGTTAGGCCTTCCTGTGTCGTACAGAAGCGAGATTTCTGATCTCGGTGCGAATTATAACATTATTATCGTGCACTGGATCAATATTGATCGAAATGCAGTCGGTAAATAAAGATTATTCATTTATTTCTTCCTTAGCAAGTAGATGTTTAGCGAGCAGTTGGATGAAATCCTCCGGGAATGATTGTGGGTTACAGTCTATCTCATCTGGTTAAGTAATATAACATCGTTTTATCGCGGTTTCATTTATGAACGAAAGAACTTATTGGATTGAAAGTATATCGCGTACTGTGAAATACAGGGTGCGTTTAATCGATTCAGTCTGTTGTTGGCTCAATTGTTAATTCTTTATTGAATTAGTCGTGGTTTTTAACTGCGCTTTAATGCCGGCTAATTGGATTTCTTTAACTGTAGAAGTCTCTATTTAAAAGGCTTTGCTGATCAGGTGTATTGGTTCACTGCCTTCAGATATCTCAGTGATGCTTCACCGCGATCCTTCCAAAACCATTTTTTTGCCGACGATAAAGACGGTAAATGTGTGTTTCCTGCGATCCGGCATTTATCAGCGTAATGCAGCGAGAAGCGCGGCGGCTCTTCAGATACGCGGGATGGACGGAGCTTGATGGCTTTTATTATCGCTGCTGGAATATTTTAGGAACGGGAGAGCAGCTTCAGTATTGAGGTCACTGTTAAGGGATTGGAAGGGAAATATAGGCTATGGGATAAATATGTCGAGCCGCCACCTCCTCCTTTTCTCCTCTACCGATCGAGTTTGCCTTTCTCTTCGCTGGCATTTAGATAAAGCAACAGCGTTCATGAATAAATAAACGAAATCAATGAATTGTTCGTTGTGGGGCCC
>JAZGTK010005079.1:0-23114 GCA_036877625.1 Ambastaia sidthimunki
AACATTACAGTGAATGGTTATATTATAAACTGGCAATTAAAGATGCATGAATCGACATGGATATTAATGCCTCTTTTATCTTGTAAAACGTAACAGATACATTTTATTGTAAAACCGCACATTCTTCGCACGTTTGGTGTAACATTCTCCCTTTTAACTCTGTTTGGGTCTCAGTCAAAGTACCAGCATAACCATCTCCATGTGACTTTCTTTTCCACCCTTATGTAATAAGACACTTTTTTCACATTAGACCGTGCTGGCTTTCAAAATGTATATCCATTCAACCTCTAGTGTTCGACTTCTCAGATGCAAAGCTAATCTTATAAAACAGAAACATTCTGCCCTCTAGTGTTTAGTTTGTGCAACCTCGGTTTGTGTCACACACACACACACACACACACACACGCTTTCGGTTTCCGTGCCTGGAGAGCATTTTCCATTGATCAATCTCAATTTTTTCCTTTTTCTTTTGCCTCATGTAAGATAAAGCACCTCACATGCATCTCACAGTTCAAGCCACCCAGCTTATCTCAACCATAGTGTCTGCTTTACGTTTCACATTGCACCATTCTTCTACATAAGAATTACCGCACATGAGTTAATTTAATCTTCAAGAATTTAAAAATGAAAAAGCTCTTTTACATAGATATCTTTAGATAACTCTCTAATAAGCACCAGACTCATAGTTAGGGGTCCTCAATAACGCACGTGCATAAATGTGAGCGAGAGGATGCAGCTCTCGCACATCATGCAGTTGAAGTTTTTCCTGCTGCTGGTGAGCGCGCGGGGGAACAGAGCACGCGGAGAGCACCCACGCAACTTCACTTTCACGCGCAACGAAGCATTTAAATGCGACGCAACCTCAAACAAGAGCCTCGCAATCGGACTTCTGCTTAAATATGAATGGAAACAACACATTGTATTGAAATAAACTACACGGGGAACGACAAATCGCCATCAAGTGGACAATAACGTGATGATATTTGTGGACGAGAACGTGAGTGTCATATTTATTCAAACTGACTTAAAAGATCTGACTTAATGGTTTGGTGTCAGTGATTTTCAAGCTTTTCAAGAAGAACTTAACTAAACATATCTTTGATACATGCGTTTGTGACGTGTGATGTAGTTCATTACAACGCAGAACTAACCATACAGGGATGTGTATGTAATCGTTTAATTAATGATTCAAAATAAATACATTAAGTGAATACAGTATATACACAAATACACAAAACATTTGACTGGCCGATTTAACTGTAAGTTAGACCGAATTACTAGGCCTGTAAAATACATAAAATGGATATTTATACATAAAAAGTTTAGTGGTCATTGTTACAGATACATAGCTTCAGATTTTAATTAATTTTGTAAATTGGTCAATAAACGTCTGTTGCCAGTTTGAGCTGAGAGGTCAAGGTGAAACATGACGTTTATCAGGCCTCATTCACAGCAACTGATATCAGAGCACAGAACAAACAGGACTTAATATAACACTATAAAAGGTGATAGCAGTCATTACTTTATTGAAATTACTTTATTGATTTTAGCTGGTGTAAACTAGTCAGGTTGACTCAGTCAAATAATATTTTAAAAAACTATTATTTTAAATATCAACACATGAAGAACATAACATCTAATAGTCTCATAATGTTGTATTACATTACAAGTACATTTCAGATAATTTCAACAATGTGTTAATCCAGTAAACAATAAACAGCCAAAACACACAGAGTTTTTGTTTTCAGCATAACGTAGATCAATATAATGGTCCTGCTTCAGAGCCGTTGCAAAGAGGATTGTCGTTTCATTTCTCTATCCTTCATCTGCTGCTGTTTGCAGTATTATTAATTTGTAGTTGAGTGAGATTAACCTCAAGGTCACTAGTTCTAAGAATCAGTTCTTTCTTTAGCACAATGGGAGAGTGAAAGTCTGGCTTAATGCAGTGACTTGTTTAGAAATTATGATATGGAAATACCAAGAGCTCCTTTATTAGGAATATCTGTGTTTGCAGTGTTTGTAGGTATCTGGAAAGGGCCACTTAATCTGAAACTCGTGAATTACCTCCAGGAGGAGAGATTCTGAAAGTGATAGCACAAGTAAAAGAGATGCTTAATTTCATACACTTTTTTTGCTTTTATCCAAAGCAATATACAGTGCACTGAAGATATACCTTTTACAGTATGTGTAAACACATGCAGTATGTGTGTTCCTAGAGAATCTGGCTAGCACTACAGTATGCTTTACCAGTTCAGTTACATGAATCTTAAGGGTTTCATTTTTCAGAAGTATTACAGTACTATTACTATATAGTTGTTATGCACCAATTTAACTTTTGATATGACACATGAAAGTAAGCTTTTGAGTTTTTTATTATTATTCTTGGTTGCAGTGAGAAAGGGAAAAATAACAGTGAGATAAAAAGATTTACGCATTGTTCCAGTCCAGCTATTAATCTTCAGGCCGAGAGAGGCAGTGCTGTAGGAGGTTATGAAAATTGAGTCAGAGATGATTGAGATGATCCATATTAGAAAAGAGATATTTCCATTACAACACGCTTGAGGAGACTCAGCAAACTAGCTCCGATGTCTAGACCACAGAGATATTATTATCTTTATATCTAAAGTGTGCATTACTGAAATACACTGATGCCTGTTGTGCAAAATTGTATAACATACATGTAAAGGTTCTAAAGACTTAACCAAGGTAACTGATTCAAAAGACAATCTGTCTTAGTACAGCATATAGTAGCATTTTAAAGTGAGTTAAAAGGGAAATGAGTGATGAGTTTGTCTGAGGGCTTTCTAGATGAATTAGACAGAATTATTATTATTATTATTGTTCTTATGTGCCAGGGGAAGTGGTAAAGGGAAATGGTATTGTATCACCCTGAAGGGGTTTATTTTTATTAAATGGCTTCTTGTCACAAGTAAATGTGAAGTAAAAAAATAAATAAAAAAATAAAGTAAAAATTTTTTCGTACTCATTTGTAACAAATGAGATTAACAAACCAGCAAAGTTGAGTGGTACATTAAACATGTAAGTCGTACTGGTCAGGATGACACACAGTATGTTATCAGTGACCTCAGAATGTTGCGAGATTCTGACCAATCAGAATCAAGTATTCCAGAGAACTGTGTAACAGTATGCCTCGTGTCCTGCAGTGGTTTGATTCTCTTAGACAGAATCAGGTAGCAAAGAGCAAGTACTGTAAATTCTATTTCTGTAACTCCAGCAACAGGTAATTTCAAACAGATTCAGAACTCCTGTGTATATCTAGGGTAACACAACACTTCATTAGCTCCTGGGACTGAAGTGTTGCTGTCTCAGCAGCTGTGCAGACAACCGCAAAGAAACCAGGGAGGCAGAGAAATGATCGGAGAGGAGGGTGATTTTACAAACAAGAAGGATTGTAGCAGTTTGAGATATATGTCTTAATATGCTGAAAGTCAGGTAAAACATAATGAGACAGGGAAGGGTTGCCAGACTTCAGTGTGATGCATGTGCATCCCCCTCAAGAGCCATTGCTTTTCATTCAGGCACTTAAAGGAATAGTTTCCCCCATAAATGAAAATGAATCCATATTTTACTTAACTTCAAGCTATCATATGTACATATAAGTTATATTAAATAATATTGTGTGTAATCTTATCAGTGTTGTAATGGCACTAAGTTGCTTCCATTTTTTTGAAGCTCCAGAAAATGGATCCGTTTATCATAAAAGTACTCTACATTGGTAGACTCCATTGGTTAATAAACACAACACTAGTGGCACTATGTAATGTCACTACAAAGCTGAAAGAAGAAAGTCATATGCATCAAGGATGGCTTGAGGTTAAGTAAAGTATGGATTAATTTTCATTTTTGGGGAAACTACTTCTTTAAAAAAGAAGCAAATGTCTAGAGGAAATATTTTTGTGTGTATGAGAGAGAAGGAAATCTTTATTAAATAGGCTATAACCTCCTGGTTTGGACTCTTCTGTCACTTGTTCACACACATATGGAGAAAAATATGCTGTAACCGATGATGTTATCTGTAGTTAATACATTCTCATTACTGCGCTCAGATTAGTGGAGTTAGTTTCCAGGCTGAATCTCAATAATCTCATCTCATGCCTCTGGCATATCTACAGTACACAGAGAGAGATACAGAGAAACTCAAAGAATGAAAGGGATTAAGAGAGAGACTCAGTGAGGGAAATAAAGCTTGCTATGTGAATGTGAATGCATTGGCATGAAGGCACATTTTGTGGCCCCATTTTGTGGCATGGGGAATCAATGGCGATATGGATTGGCTGTGCAGTATGTGGACTGTTGTATTACTGTCTGTTATGTACTATTTTTAATACAGTTTAATAATTGAATGATTTAATGTATGTAGCGCTTGATCATACTGTAAGGATTTGCAAGACTTGAGTTGTACGTGCCAGTGAAGTAAAACGACATCATATTTATCCATAGAAATGTGAATGACATCATCCTTATGACACAGTGATGTAATAACAGAGCACACTGAGCATTTCTAGTTAAGATTATCCCTGTCAGATTTGTGAGGTGAAACAGAGCATGTGTGCAAGTGGAAGAGACTGAAAGGTTATCCTCTGTATTAAATGTTATTAAAATGATTTTGATAGGGAACCTTAATCTGCCTTCATAACATTTGAACATGGACGTAATCTAGAAGAGACAGAAAGACCAGGAGAGATTGAGTACAGGACGGGTGGAGTGAAAGGATGATAGACAAATGCAAACTAAGTGTAGAAGGCTCAGAGAGATAGAAAGAGTAAAGAACTTTTGTTGATTAAGACAATAATATTAAAAGAATCCTGGGAGATCTTTATGTTACGGGATGTTAGATCAATAGCTGGACCTTTCAATACATTACGACTGTGTTTGTGTCCTGGGAATCCAACTTCCTGTAAAATAGGGTCATATTGGTAAGATAAAGGACATATGTAGACCATAAGTGTATTTCAGAAGCAAAATAGTAACTTATGACAAAGATAATTGTTGTTATTCAGACAAAATCTTGACACTCCTTGGTTTCATTGTGTCCATTCTTGAAGTACAGACATCTTTTATGAGGTAAATTATGATGTAAAATTTAATTTAAATTGGATTTTTTAAATGATTTGTTCATAAATCTGATTAACAGTATATTTATAATCTATAATGGCTCACTAAAGGAAGAGTAATAATCAGGTAAATCTGTTAATAATTATTTAAAGTAATTAATATTTAAATAATTATTATATAATTTAAAGTTTGATCTATTCCTGGCACAAGTTATCATACAACTTCAGGACATTTCAGAAATGGCAGAAGAGTTATTTGAGCTACTTTTAAAATATTTTATGGTGAATTTGTGTCATTCTTTGTGTCATTCTCTCAAAAGAACGATCTTTTTAATTTCTTTGTTTCTGTTCCACAGAAAAAGTCTTGAGATGAGGGTGACTAATTTTTTATTTTATTTTTGAGTGAACTGTTCCTTTAACCCTGTTAATGTAGTTTTGGCTTCATTTTGTTGTGTAACCCTTGACCTGAATTGCCTAGACTTTGACAGTGTTCTGTTAATGGCGGTCTGTGTCCAGTGCCACCCTCAACAGGCCTGACACTGCTGCTCTGGCTCTTTGCCAGCAATTATTCTAGAGCTTCCACATATCACTCTGACCTTGACCTGGGAGGTCTCATATCTCACACTTCTGAACGCTGTTCACTGGAGAGGATCACGCTGTTTGTGTAGCACTCGGTTCTCATGTGCAGCATGGAAGATCTCAGCAGACACCTACAGCATGATGACGAGAGAGACTGAGAGAGTGAATGTGAGAGAGATAGAGAGTCTGACACATGCAGTCAATACACGTGAACACCACTGCAGTTTAAGCTGTTGGGTAGTTGAGAAGTGGGTAGAGAGGAAAAAGTCCCAAACAATTTCATAGCTTATATATCATTATTAGTAACGTTTAGCAGTTGAAGAATTACTTTATTTACAACATTACATGCTGTGACTGTCACCATGTCTATTTAAAATATATTTAAATAGCACTGGTGTGACTAATGCATTTCAAATATATAAATATTCTCATATAATCACTTAATCACAATTATTATAATTGTAGTAAGATTATAAATAATGTCATAATTAATAATTATAAACTATTAGATAAATAACTCAGCTCTCTGTCAATGGTATATTTACAGCAGTGCTGGTTTATGTGTTAATCAATAGGTTCAGTGCTCTAATGAGATCCAGGCAGACATAGATAAACTGAACACACACACAGAGCCCTAGGTTAGTTAGATTGTGTGTAGAGGTCACAGACTGGTGGTGAAATGAGGTGCACAAACACATGCTGTCCAGATCACTTAATGAGAAACACTTTACTATACATGGTTCAGAAAACACTGGACAAAACATTTTAGCTTACAAATCTTCTTATTCATCTATTGCTTTATCTCACAGCTTTCTGTGCTAGCCGGCTACAACAGAATTAAAACATTAGTGGCATTTTTTTACTTTTTAAAGATTTGTGGTAAGGCTATTTAAAGAAGACTCATACAATATTTTCCTTGTCTCATTTTTAGCAGACTGACTGAGATGGCAAAAACAGAAGGCTAGGATGAACTATGCCTTTGACTTCCAGCATTGGTAAATTCTCCATATACTACATCTACATGTGAATTTAAAACAAATCTAAACATTAGTTTTATTAATGGAGGATCAGCACGTATCAAGCATGTTTGCGATGCAACTTTTATGTTTGTTGTGTATTTGTATTTAAATGTCACATTAATTTTAGTTTGTTTCCTCCTTAGGGGTTAACAGAGACTCTGATGACCTCACTGCAAAACTGCAGACTCAAGTATAAGGACAGTGACAGGCACCTGCTTGAGTTATATGTTTTGCCTTAAAGTCACCATATATTTAAAGATGAACCCTTGTGTCAACTCTAGTCTTTAGGAACCATCTCTGCATTCACTTGTATTTGTTGATTCCCTTTTCACTAAGAGTTCTCTATGCTGTGGCTAAACACCTTTTTTAAAGATTCTGTTTTCTGTTACATTCAGTAAGACCTGAACTACAGGTTGAACTACCTCAGAGGAGATAGATGAGAAGGTAACAGCATATATGCTTCCCAAACACTTTATTTTAATCCTAATATAATCTTATCGAACACGTACATAAAAGGTTCAATACTTTCGTATGTTCAAATATTCACTTTTAGGGATATTTTCAACACTTAGTTTGCGGACAATCAAACTGGACTGGAATTCTGAGGAAAATCTGAATTATCACAGAGACAGCTGATGAAAAGCTATTTTAGGCGTTTGGAGAACTCAAGGTTCATCAAAAGGTCATAATTCATTCTTGTTCTAAACTGTGATTTTTTTAGTAAGTAATTCAGTACTAGCAGACTCACCATTATAGCAGCTGCACTTCTGTCAGAAGTGCTTTCTGGAGCACGATGAGCCTGTCTTTTGGTGAAACGATCCAATGCTGCAAGACTGAAAAATCTGTTGAAAAAACCTGAAATAGGAAAGTATACAGCAAACTGGACATGGAAACAAAACTGTAACAGAATGTCACCTGAGACTGCTTGAATTGTTTTCTGTGGACTGGTGCTGTTTCAGGGTATCATACATTTAAAATGAAGACAAATCCTCTGAGATCACAATTGAAGTGATTTAGAAAATGTTGACTATAAATAGTCATATAAGGTTTTCATGAAAGGTTTTCGTATTAACTGCACATCTCTCTTGTGTCTTTAAACATCCTTTCATTTAAATAAGGAAATGTGAAGAGGTCCTAGAGGGAAAGATTGGTCTGTATATGCATGCTGTTATTTTTATTATTTATTATAGATATAAATGTGATAAAATATTTTATGCATGTAAAACTGTAGCTTGATTTTGGCTTGTTTCGATTCCCTTTATGTAATGTAAGTTTTCCCTCAGCATTCTTGACAATCTGCTCTGACTAAGCTTTGCCTGACTAAGCTTTGTTTGTTTGTGCCTTTTAGCTGCTCAGTTTAGTTGCTAGTTGAAGTTTGTTTGAAGTTTCTCAGCACCTACTGTACAGTTTTCCTTTGTCTGGTTTGTAAGTCTCACCCACTGCCAACTACCTGACCTACTCTAAACTGATGCTAAAGCTGAGATATGTTATGTTGATCCCTCTGTAAAATATATTTATTTTTATTTACTGCATCTAACAGCTTTGGAACTTTACATTCACTAAAGCATCCAGACTGTCGGATACTAGCTAAAGCTTGTTCATCTGTATATTGATGCTTTAACAATTGCTGTACCTAATGTGAACAGTTACCACAAGTAGAGAATCTAATTGAATGTTCAAAAAATGGACATTGTTGCTCGACAAATGATGTCAGAGATGATCTCTAATGCGACTGTGTTCCATGTCTGGACAGTGATTGGCTGCCGGAATTTGAATGACAAACAGGACTTTTTTGGCCAATAAGGCTTACTGTGGATCAGACAGCCTCACTCATATTTTGGATATACTATATCACAGTGAGAATTCTCACAAAAGCATATTTTCAGTATACAAATTTTGTATCATTTTTACACTGAATTTATCTGCCAAACTAAACTTTTGACTATCAAATATTTGCATTTTTTGAAGAGCAATTCATCTATCGGTTAATTTTGTTCTGAACCCTCTGATATTTTTGAACATCACACAATAACATACACGCCTGCGGAAAGCAGTCATGGGGGCTGCTCGGGTAAAGCGACGCTTCAGTGCAGTCGTGGACACCCCCTTGGATGAGGAGGAAATTATGAGATTGGCTCAAAGTGATGATGTCACTTCCTCCAATATGGGTGAGCTTCCCTCCCCTGACTGTAATGGCAAAGTGCTTAACCTTCACCATAGCAATGGAGGAAGAAGTGGAGAAAGGGACGATGATGATGATGATGATGAAGACGATGAGGATGATGGAGAAGGGGGAGGAAGGAGAGGAGAAGGAAGGCATGGCTCAGTGCACAGGGGTGAGTCTGGGGCAGAAGGGAGGTGGGAGAGCAGGAAGAGAACGTCCTTATCTTCCCTCTCGCCCTCGCCACCCAACGATCGCCATGGCCAGTGGCGCCGGCCCCGACGGCGCTTTGTAGGCAAGGACGGGCGCTGCAACGTCACCTTCGTCAACCTGAGCGACAGGGGCCAGCGCTACCTCACCGACCTTTTCACCACCTGTGTGGACATCCGCTGGCGCTGGATGTTCGTGGTGTTCACCCTCTCCTTCCTGCTCTCCTGGCTTCTCTTTGGTTTCACCTTCTGGCTCATCGCGGCAGCTCATGGGGATCTGGCTCCCCCACCATCATCTTCTTCCCCTTCATCTGTTTCTTCTCTGCCTCCTTTGAAACCTGAAGAGGATTCTGGTCCACCAGAGACAGTTGTAGACATAGAGAAACGCTGCTTTCAGCAGGTCAACAGCTTCATGGCAGCCTTCCTCTTCTCTCTGGAGACCCAGACATCTATAGGCTATGGCTTCCGCAGCGTTACAGAGGCCTGCCCCCTGGCGGTGCTGGCTGTCGTCTTGCAGTGCATTGTGGGCTGCATCATCGACGCTTTCATCATCGGGGCGGTCATGGTTAAGATCGCCAAGCCCAAGAAGCGCAACGAAACGCTGGTGTTCTCAGATGTGGCCGTAGTGGCTATGAGGGACGGGAAACTCTGCATGATGTGGCGAGTGGGAAACCTGCGCAAAAGCCACCTGGTTGAGGCCCATGTACGAGCACAGCTATTGAAGGTGAGTGATATAAAGAGTGAGTCTGTTCAGTATCAGATGGTTCTTTGATATGTACCATAGTATTGAATAATACATGGTACACCAAGGTACTTCAGAGAACCCTGTGGAATTTGCATTATACATGTTTAAAAACCACAATAATAATTTTTTGGTACTTTTTTGTGTGAAGGAACAACAAAAAAGAAATAAAAGTTGAATTAATATAGTAGTGAGATGGGAGAGAGTAAAAGAAAGAGAGGAGTAGACAGAGGATCTGGACAGCTGGTTTGGTTAATAAGGGCTTATTGTGTTCAGCCTCATAACGGAGGTTTATAAGATTTAAAGAATGGATTAATTTTACCGTCACAAACCATTGTCTCCCTAATCTACCCTGTGTGTGTGTTTATACGAATTCATTTAATGCCCTGATTAAATCAGTATTTTTTAACAGTTACTAAAAACTGTGTATCATTCTTAACGCATTCATAGTTTTGCTATGATTGCATATTGTTTTGCATATTTTCATTATTCAGTAATGTGTTGTTTGTAATAATTATTATTTCTAATAATAGATATTTCTGAGAGTTTAGAGGCTATGCAGGTGATTGAGTATCAGAGATGTGGTTACTTATAAGAGAGACTCACTGGATCAACAACGGATCAACAATCATGACATCATTCTGCACTTCAGCTTCTCATCAGATTTTTAAACCAATCAAATGCCTTGTAGAATCTGAAGTGTCCCGCCCACCTGCCACTCAGTATGTTCCTAACTTCCTGTTTCAGTAGAATGACGTCAATGCAGACGTAGTAGGGTAGAAAATTACCCACTTTAGTGGGTCCTTAATCTGAATAAAATACTGGAAATCATATCAAGTACAAGAAGGGTGTGCAGACACACAGATTTAAAAGACATGTTAACATGTTTACTTATAGATACTTAAAGATGTCAGTCAGTCTATTAAATTGATGGAAAACAACTGAATGACACTAAACACTAGCTTAAATAATCTTACACATTAATTTATAATAATAACAGAATAATATTGACCTTTACCTTTCCTGCAGCCACGGGTGACCCCTGAAGGTGAATTCCTGCCATTAGACAATGAGGACATCAATGTCGGCTTTGACACAGGAACAGATCGCATCTTTTTGGTGTCACCTGTGACCATAGTGCATGAGATTAATGAGGAGAGCCCGTTTTATGAGATGGACAGACGCACACTAGAGGGAGACAAAGAACTGGAAGTGGTGGTGATTCTGGAGGGCATGGTGGAGGCCACTGCCATGACAACCCAGTGCAGGTCTTCTTACCTGGCCTCTGAGATCCTCTGGGGTCACCGCTTTGAACCTGTGCTCTTTGAGAGGAAAAACTGCTACCAGGTGAGAAATAGGCAATAAAGAAATGAAGCAATTATTAAATGAAAATAGCTGTAATGTTGCAGTCCTAGATGAGGAGCGGGAACCCAACAATTCTGGTTCCTGTTTATATTTTAACAGATTTTATTAACAATTTCTTACAGATGCTGCATTCCATTCATTATTTAGCATTTTTAAGAAGTGTGCAACATCACTTAAATTGATGAGATTAGTGAGTGAATCAGATGTCTGGAATTGTTTTGACTGATTCAGTGGTTATTAGACTGATTCACATCAAAACTGATTAGTGACTGTTTTATTACAAGAAACTGGCTCATAAGAGTAATTTGTTTATAAATTAGACGGTACGTTTAGTTGCATTCAAGGTAGCAATGACAAATAGAAAATATAAAGTTGTGTATTTGTATTTTGCATTATGTGTGTATGATTTGGCAGAGGGATGCGGACACTCATAAAACCAAATGTAATGAAAACAATCAGTTCTTAACTCTCTTCCAGATTCCAGCACTGATTATGTTTTGTACTTGTCATTTGTTCTTCCGGCCTCTAGGTGGACTACTTCTATTTTAACAAGACATATGAGGTCCCAGACACGCCCACTTGCAGTTCTAAAGAATTAGCAGAGAAGAAGTATATCCTGAGATCCCGTTCCTCCTTCTGTTACGAGAATGAGGTGGCTCTGCAGCTCTCCTCCACTGTCCCTCACTGCCCTGACCAGTTCTCTCCATCCCCCTCTTCTACACCCCCACCCTCACCCTCTTGCATACACCCCACACCTCCACCCCGACAGGACTCCTGTAGTGAGCACCCACATATACACTGAGCCATGTGGCTGGAATCAAAGGGCAAAGCAATGGTTGAAGTAAAACAGAGAGAAAAAGAATGATAAAGGGTCAGCATGCAGGGAGGGGTGGGGGAGAGAGAGAACTAGAATAGGGACAAAGGGCTGGAAAGACAGACCTGGACAGGGGACTAAGGCAAAGAGAGCCATAAAGAAAGAATGTAGGACCTTAGGCTGATTAATGACAATAGGTCATGCTTAAGATAGAACGGGCTGAGAAAGACAGCAAGCACAAAAGATTGAGAGTAGGGGAGGAAAATGGGCTTCTCACTGCCTGGGACACAGAGAATGAAGAAGTGAGATGGGGTGGATTCACTAAATAGTTGCACCACTTTTGCAAACAGAGCACAATCATCATCTTTTTTACTAGCCATCCACAAACCAGTTTAACCAGGCTGGTTTAAGTGCTGCACCATGCAAATTCAAATTTATTGCCATTCCTTTCAGTGAAAATGGCTCTTTTTATGTAAATGAAGACAAATTTGTTGTTCTATAGGTATTTGTGTGCATGTTCTATTGATCACGCGGTAGTAATTAATTAAATTATAATAAAATTATGAAAAACACCAGGCATATTTAGTGAAGAGATGCTGTACAGGCCCCATATGTGCCTAGCACTGAAAATTGGGGTGTGCACGCAGGTAAATTGCATGGCACTAGTTCTTCTTGCTTTTTTGCACGTTAGTACAATCAGTTTGGATATAACAGTTTGTTAGTGAATCGGCTGCTAAAACAACATAGACATCACAATCAATGCTTTTAACTGGCCCAATTCGTTTATGGTTAATTTCCCCAAAGATTTTAAACAATGAGATTTGTAGAGAATAATCTTTTAGATGGGGTCAAGAGAGTCAGAGTTCAGAGGAATGCAGTACCACAGGAGATTCAGGTCAAACTGACTTAAAAAAGGTTATTAAAGACTTAATGGCCAAAACAGATTGACTGATTGGGCAGAGAGTGTAAGTGTAAGGGAGAACAGAGGGATAGAGAAGGTCTATTTGACATGAGGAGGGCTGCGACACCGACACAGTGGGCTGATTGGATCTGGCGATCTTTTCAATCAACACTTGCAGTTGCTCCAGCACTTACATGACAGAGACACAACAGTGGCCCCTAGTGGCTTCAACTAGTATGAGCGATTTAAGAATTTGGAGCACTTAGAATAACCTATTAAACATAACCAGCTATGGCAATATCATGCCCAGGTAGCAATTTTGGTCAGTGATCAAAAGTATTTCTAAAAAATCGAATTACTTGTTGCAATAACTTTTGTGTCTCGATATAAATGTCTGAGTAGCTGCTAGAGCCACTGTAAACCACGAAACTCCTGAAAATCTGCAGCATTTTCAGGTTGTTTCTCCTACTGTATGTACTGTATTTTTATATTTTCTATTTATTCACGTCAAAGCACTGTTTTGTATCATGGTACACAAAGAGCACTTTCAATGTTACTTCTAACAACATATACCCCATACACAACCAGTTAAAAGTATGGACACACCCACCTATTACTAACCTATTAGAACTAACACAAATCGTGTGACCAATTACCAAAACTGTATTATTTACCTATTAGCTTATTTGAACTAATGGAAGCTTTACTAAACTTTACCTGTATAGGTTTATAAACAGTCTACATGTATGCTAAGCACTTGACTGTTGACTGCTTTTCCTTTACTATACGGTCCAACTTATTCATATGTACACATAATTTATATTTCTCTTCACAACTAAATTTAACAATTTATGTTTTTAAGATCCTAAGATGCATTAAATGAAGTGTGTCTGTCATTAAATCATTAAATTAAGTCAAGTGTGTCCAAAATTTGACTGGTAGTGTATGTCAAAATGCACAGACCAAAAAAAAATGAATAAAATGAGTTAGTTGTAGGTATAGGACAGAACATTGTGTGAACATTGTATGTTTTGAAGGGTGGGGTAAGAGGTCCCTGTGCTTGTATTTTACAGACTGGCTGGCTGATACATTTGTCATCAGACACTATTTGGATTGTACTGACTTTAATGTTTTGTGTTTCATCACTGTGTTAGAGACTTACAATAATAGCTACTGATTTATTTACACTGTGTACTACTGTTGTTACAACTGAGACGTCTATCTTTTTATCTCTTTTCTGTCTTCCATTCATTCTATAATAGCCATTTGAATATGTTCTGACCTAAAGCATGTGGTTGGACAGGTTTTTTCTCTAGAAATAAAGAGTGTAACTAGTTTGTCAGCTGTGAGTTTTTGAAAGTTATCTGGTTGCTTTGAGGGGTTAGGAACAAATGTTGAAATTTAGAATGATGTTTTATGTTAATGTTAAGTGGTTATGTTACATTAGGTTCTGTGAACTGATGACATGAAGGCCTCTGAGCACTTTTTCTCCTCAGAAGTGGATATATGGTCAAAATTAAAAAGTTAAAATGCAGCTATTGTTTCAATATCTCCAGCTGTGCACACTGGTTTGGACTAAAATAAACATGGCCTGGATTGGACCCTATTTAGATATCACAGGTTAAACTTAGGGCTATGTACAGTTTCTATATTAAGACAATCTTAGATATGTAGCCCTGGGCTCTGTTTGAAAAGATAATTATTACTTAAATTGATCCACTTCAACTAACTTATTGTCATCTATTCTTTCATGTTTTTGTTTGTGTGTGTGTGTGTGTGCATGCTTGTTTATCATTTGTCTTTATGAACACAACATTCTAATAATAGACCTATCTGTCTAGTGTTGTCAAAGTGTGTGACCAAGTCTGGTTACTTTAGTTTGACATTTCTGCTGTAACCTGTCACTTACATTTTGACCTCATCTTTGTTTTTAAAACACTTATGTGAAATCATTACCCTGAATAATTATCTGATGCTCTCAGCAGTCATATTGCGGGAGTTTACCATGTGGCTCATGTTCTATTTTTATTTTGTTTTGGAAATGCAGTGTAAGTTATTGGTCAATCAGTGTTCAGTCTCTGTGCTGTATCTTTGATAACACTTGCATTACTGTGTGAGGAAGAATTGCTTCATCTGTACAATAAGAACATCTGTAGAATAAACAAACGTGTGTTTTGTTGACTTTCATTTCATCTTCTTTCATGGTATTCTGTGTATTACTTGCTTGAAGCTTATGATTAGTAATAAGTGGGAAATGACGATGACAACGACAACAATGATAAATAAATAAAAAGAATATAAATAATAATATAAATAACAATTATTTCATTTTTGAAAACTGGTGCCATTAAACAGCACAAAAATCATTGGGTCCTGTTTCACTGATTTAACCGTGTAATTGTTAGGCGCGGTCATCCAGACCTCGATCTTCAGATTCCTCGGTATTAATGCGGAATCTGGGGCGTCCAGGATCATTCTGGCGTCAGACCGCGCTGCTGCTGTCAACAAAGAGCGCGCAAATCTCTCCCTCAATGCTGCAGCGGCACCTGCTGCTCTTCTTCGATTGGCTGTCGACCACATCAATCCGGTCGAGCGACACCCATTTTGCGCATCTCATTGGTTCTCTTACCTGTCAATCTTATTGTCACGCATGTAACTGGCTGTCAAATAAGAAGCTGCCAGTACAAAGGCGTGCCCGCTCTGCCACATTCACTAGGCGGGTTTAAAGGGATTTTAAGGGCTTTAATTAGCGTTCGTCGTCTGGAAGGCGGGACTTTTAGCGTAAGTCTAAAAAGCTATTGGTCAACGGCAAGGAAGCATCGACGTTGTGGTAAGTCTCTCTCTTGCCCGCACTACAGTACCGTCTGTTTTATTCTCAGTGTGAATGAGTTTGCGGCTTCGCCCGAGCGCTGTAATGTGAAAAGCCGCATTTGCACTATTAGTACTCACACACTTCAGGAAAAACAAGAGACCACCGTTCTTTTTACTTCACTGCTCTAGTCAAATCCAGAGGGTGGATTAACACATTCAAGGTAAGACACGCGTTGTCTTGTATTATGTCCATTTCTCCTTATTCTGCGCCGTGCGTGTGATCATGTTTCAGTGGGTTATAGGGCCTCGAATAAAGGCGAAAATGACACCGGAGAAAGTCCCCCTATAACGTGTAAAGGAGATCTAGCAAGACCCGGCATACTTTATGGAAAACGATTATTGATGCATCTGCTGTAATGAAGTATTATATAAATAATATATTAAGTTTTTCGAATAGCACGCTTTTTATGATGATTTACGCAATTAAATATAATAATGAATAGTCATTATAGTTATTATAGTTATTAACACTAATGTCCACTAATACTAATGTCTCTTTATTAAAAAGAAATTGTAATCACCGTTAAAGGGTGTTTCCCTGAGCCGTCTTAAAAAAGTATGAACGGTGCATGCGGTTACACCTTTATTCCATGCTGCATCAAACCTGTCAGATCGTAGTGCGCTATTTTTGTTAAATGTAGTCTGGTTCCCGAGGTGTGGTTTTGTAGGCTACTGTATGGTAATAGATCGTCTTTAAAACCACGATGTTTAAAGGGATAACGGTAGACATTCAGTACGCAGAAGATACACCGATATAGAGACCCAGCCCGGCTACCGGCGCAAGACACGAGCTGTGTCTCAAAACCCACTGAACTGACTACAAAGACATCATTTTCAGGCATCATTGGCACGATCGACGGTGATTTGGTCAGAGCGCGCCTATGGTACCCAAAATGCCGTATTGTAAATATGTTACCATGGGGACCACGGAAGATTGTGAGCGGTATTATAATGTTACCATGAGAAAGGAAAAGAGCGTGTGTTTGTTGGCTTTTTGGCATGTGTGTTGGTGTTCATCGACATCAGGGGCTGCAGGAGCCAAGGATTAGTCAGTTATTCATACATACATACATACATACATACTTCCATATACATATATGTATCATTTTAAAATTAAATGTCAGCATTTCACTCCCTTAATTAGTTTATGTATGAGAGAAAAGGATGACAGAAAGAAACAGCATACACCCTCATTCCTGTCATATTTTACATACACACACTAAAACTCACCCAGGTTCACCTGAGCAAGACATTTGAGTCATTTCATGATCGTATCATAATCGCAGTGAGAGGAAAGGTGTTGATGGATAAGGTGTGCCTGGCAGCATGGTGAATACACTTGAATACATCACACAGACATTACTTCAGACATTTTTGCCTAACACATCTTATTAGGGGTGTTGCCACAAATCCACATGGGTCATCAAATTTGGCAAATCATCATTAGATTGATTTAGGCAGGAATAGTTATGTGTCATATGCTGCCTACACGCACTTGAAATGACTGATATGCATAGACATTAACATTTATGTACCTGGCAGGTCCTTCTATTAAAAAATGCAACTTGCAATGTTCAAGATACATTTCTGTTTGCATGTTTCCTGAGAATTAAAACCATAGTCTGGGTGTTGATTTCTGCATTCCAGTGAGCTACAGAAATCCAGAATAAACCAGCTAATTTTATGATCTCACTGTTCTGTGGAAGTAGGTCTAAAGCCTGGGGGCATTTTGAGGACCGGGGCAAAGGGCATATGACAAAAAAACAAAAACAAGTGATTAAGTATTTCACAAGCACTCTCTGTTCATTACAAAATTTTTCTTAATAAACTTGAAAGATGTCCCTTGAGTCTTACTGGTTGAAGTTTCTCAATGAAAATAAAGCATTTACAATGGAAGGTCTTGATACTCAGATGAATGAAGTCACTGCCTTTGCCTCCAGTCAAGCAGGCTGTGTTGCCCACACGCTCACAGCCTCCCCAAGTCCTGGATGTCACACTACATCAGAGCACATTATTGTGTAGGCTAATTGATTTGACTATAGATTTGTATTGTGTATAACAATCCTGTTTGAATTCCTGTGAGCCTGTTTATCTTAGTATTTTAATATTTTTTAATAATACTGTGTAAGTATAATGGTGTAAGAGGTTGTGTTCCTCTGCAGAGATGGTGGTGTGTTGTCCTATATGGAGTGTAAAAGTCGCTGGACAACACACAGGAACGACCCAGAGGAAAGTTTTATTTCTCAGAGGTTGCTCTTTCATAACTCATGAGGTTTGATGGAGATCTCAGTTGTTTCATTTAAGTATCAATTTTGTCACAGATGATTCCCCTAAAATTGCTTAGGAAAAAAAATATACATTAAAGAGTATAGAGCTGTAAAATTAATACAGATTGTGAATAATACAAAATAACAATAATAAAATCTGAATTTGGGTAAATTTGGTGAGAAATTTTATATTCGTGTTGAGTTTATATTGAAATCTTCAATAATATTAATGTTTGATTGCAGTCTTGGTAAACTTGAGCTCAGTTTATGACATTGGCGAGATCTCTTCTGAAACTGTAATTGTGACATTTGTGAGATTTATGAGACATTTTTATGAGACATTTGTGAGGCATGCAGTACTGGTAGAATGGGTCATTCTTTTCTGTGATGTTATATGTATAGACCTCTTTTCGACTCTTTGCTGTCTGGCCTGGTTGTCACTTCACTGATCCATCAAATTTGTAACATTTGTAACATTGTCCCTCCATCCTCCCCAGACACAAATGCGGTCAAGCACATATAAACACACACACACACACACACACACACTCACCACACACACTCACACACACATTTTTACTTTTCTATCTAAATGGAGTCTTCCAAAAAGTTCAAAAAATGTATACACAACACACACAAGCATCAAACACACAGATAAACACAAACTTGTAAATAAATAAAACACAATATACAAATACTTCAGTGTATCTAATTATCACCAAACACATACATCCTGTTTCCTGAGGTTGACTCTTTAAATTAGATCATCCTTCAGTATAACTGCAGAATTAAATGTCACATTACCCTGATCCTTTTCTTTTTACCTCTCTAACACTCCCTGTCTGTCGGTTTGTCTCTAACAATCACTCTGTCCAGCCCCATCTCTCTACTGTGATTGATGGACTGGCCAGTTGCCTCAGTGGTGTGATATTACTTAGATCATAATGATGATAGTTATGATTACATTAAGGGTAGTGATCTATCTATCTGCAGTGTTTTCTTCAACTCCTCTCACTTACTGGTTCTCACTTTCTTTTTCACAGTGCTACAACCATGTCCAGGTCAGCAGGGGGCGGTGCTAACGATGTCACCCGCTTCCTCTCCACGGGGGTGGGGCCTGGGTCACCAACCTCTGTATTCTCTGCCTCCAGCCAAGCTGATTGGGCAGCAAAGAGGCTCGTCTGGGTGCCTTCTGAGAAACATGGATTCGAGGTAAGATGGGCCATTTAGTGAGAGAATATATTCTCTGTGACTTTGTCCCAGAAAGTTCTGGGCACACGATACAAAGCCCATGTAAGAAAGCATGACAACATTTTTAACTTGGGTAACTCAGATGCACCCAGCCACCCAACACATGTGTGAATCAAAGGCTTTCAGTGCTCTGGTATGACACACTATGAACAGAATAATACACTTGTTGAGGCAGTGGTGGCTAAATGCTAAACGGCATTGCAATTCAAAATGAGGTCTTATTATAATGTGACGGACTGCCAGAGAGAACAGAGAGAGATCTCAATACTTCCTGTTGGGGGTCATGAAGACTGCTCTCTCTCTTTCTCTCTCTCTCTCTCTCTCTCTCTCTCTCTCTCTGTGACTCAGTATATCTATTTCTGATTCTCAACCCCTGACACACTCCCCCTCAGACTGCCTGTCTCCATCAAACATGAATGTATTCACTGTTTTCCACAAAGCAAGTATATGTGTGCATGTGTGTGAAAGAGAGAAAGAATCATAAAACTGTAAAAAACTAAAACTGTGTGTGTTATTTATCAATATTAAATAAACCCACATGTCTTGTTGCTATGGTCACATTTCTGACAGGGTAAATATCACTGATACAGCCAAGAAATGTCCATGTCATAAAAAGGACATTACATTTTGTGATTGTGAATTTTGTGAAATCACATTTTGTGTATAAACAATACAATCTATTTTCACTACCACTGTGAATTTTTGATTTGAGATTAGTTTCTTATTATGATTATTTTCATGATAGTTTTCATAGTTTCCATAAACAATATTTGTGCATTTTTTGATGAACAAGTAATGAGTAATGAGATTTGGTGTAGAAATTGTGCTTAATTGTCATGAATACATATGGTGTCATAATGCAAGAAAATCCTAAAATAGGCCTAATATGTATTATTTATTTTCATTTTCTTAAGATTTGCAAAGCAACTTGTAATGTTTAAGATGTAAGATGTCAAATGACTTTACAGTAAATATACTGGATTAATGAATCAGTAGCAGAGTGGAATCACAAACAAAAATAGTTGTAATAAAATGTGACGTTTATACAATGATTCTTGAAAGGCAACACATAATGAACACATTCATTCTGTTTCTTAACATCCTTTCATTTGTCTTTCCTGTGGTCAGTCTGCAAGCGTGCGTGAGGAGCGGGGTGATGAAGTGGAGGTGGAGCTTACAGACAGTGGGCGGAAACTGACCCTTTCCAGGGAGGAGCTCCAACGCATGAATCCGCCCCGTTTCAGTAAAGTTGAAGACATGGCCGATCTCACATGCCTCAATGAAGCCTCTGTCTTACACAACCTACGCGAGAGATACTATTCAGGGCTTATATATGTAAGTGTGTGTATGTTCCCCAAGTTCCCCAAAGGCTTTGATAAGTTCCTTCACATAGAGGTTTTATAAATCATGCAGTCTGAGATCATTGACTTGACTGTGCCCTGCCGTCACATAAATGTGTGTGTGGGCATGTGTGTGTGGGCCTTCTCTGAGTAAGCAAGTAGGATAGTGTTACACACACAGAGACACACACACATACATGTGTGTTTGGTCGTCACTAGTTCAGGGCTCAAATTTCTGCTCAGGTTTCATGAAGAACGCAATCAAGCAAATACAAACGCACATACACTCATATACTGTACACAAACTCACACTTACTCAAGAGGCATTCATAATATATCTGTTAACTGTCTAAGTTACTTGAGCTCATTGTTTACTACATTCGACTTGGTTCAGTAATTAAGGAATGAAGCCTGGTCCACTTTTGAGTTTATTCTGGCCAGAAAAACTGAGACAGGAACACAGGACCATGTAATACTGTGTGTCTGACTTACAAAGTGACCAATCACAGTTTGTTTTGTTATGCACCTGTTAAGTAGCAGGTAAATATGACAATGATACCATAATAAAAAGCTGTCATGCAAACTAATCAAACACAACAAATCAAACAATGCCACAATAGAGAATGGGAATGTAACGTTAGCGACGCAACATTTGGACGTTAGGACACTGCAGCTGCGATGTATACTGTGTAATATTGGAAATCGACATTAAAGTTTGTATAATACCGTTAAAAACATGTTAAAGTAATCCCTTGCTTTGTAATTGTCATAACTGCACTCACGACCAGCGTGGAAAACGAATCTCAAATGGATACGTTCTAAACCGTAATCTAAACCGTACAATAAAACGTTATCTATGTATAAATAGTATATCCCACATTATCAGCGTTATTCACGTTATTCATTATTCATTTATCATAACTATAATAAATGTTACCATAATAAATGACAAAAAGGTACAACTTTGCAGTTCATTGTTACTGTAATGCGAATAGCCTACAACAGGTGTAAGATGTAAAGTGGAGGTGTGACCCTCATATATTATGAACGTGGATATCAAGGCAGTACGTAAACATGTTAAATACAAAACTACAAATAGAAATCTATTGTTCTGTTACTGTAGTGCAAATACAACAGATGTAAGACATAATATTCAGGTATTACGAACACAGGTCATGAGTAAACTCTTGTGTTCATACAGATTAAAATCCATTGATTCCTTTTTTTTTTACAATTTTAGTAGAGAAGCACTGCTCTCTTGCTTCCCTCTTGGGCATTTCTCTGTATAGAATCTTGCACTTGATCGTCATTCATTATTGTTTTCTCTCTGTTTATCGTCGCTGTGTACCAATATACTGATGAGAACATCCTAAAACATGGTGCCCACTACCCACAATGCAATGCGCAATGATGTTGTTTCCCAAGCTCTATAGTCCTAAACTGTAAATGACTTTATAGAAAACTGTAAATTTCTCTTCACCCAAAAGTAATAAGTAGCAGTGTTTTAAAACTCAGACTTGTATACATCATTGTTACTTATTTTGTGTGTGTGTGTGTTTAGATTTTTATTCTGCAATTCAGGTCTACTAGGCATTGTATTGCTATTTTCTAGACTGAGAATACAAAACATACAATACTAGAACTCTCTATATATCTAGTACTAGCACACCTTCAAAACTTTCAATTAGGTCTTACATGTCTAGCTACTTTAAATAGTTCACTACTGAGCCAGTATAGGAATAGACTTCTAAACTTTCTCAAGTTTCTACACATACAACATCACTGTTTCTCTTTGTATGAGTTCTTGTGTTGTGATGTTCCACAGACATACTCTGGCCTGTTTTGTGTGGTGATAAACCCCTATAAGAACCTGCCCATTTATACAGAGTCCATCATAGAGATGTATCGTGGGAAGAAGAGGCATGAGATGCCTCCACACATCTATGCCATATCGGAGGCAGCCTACAGGAGCATGCTGCAAGGTACCATGGCAACCAGCTCAACTGCTGTAGGCTGCTGCAGTTTTTGTGAATTCATTCATGTTCCTCTGCATCAAAACGTTTGACGAGCTCGTTTTATGTTGAGATTCAGGTCTTTTTATAAGTTTATAAAACATATTTTTATAAGAAAAATTCAGATTGATCATTTTCAGGAGGGTTGAGAGATGAAGGGCCATGCTGATTATGTCATTGGTCTTTCCTTAATTTTGATGAATGACATGGTCTTATTTAAACATGTTTTCTGCACAAATAAAGAGTAAATTAACCAACCGGAAGATAATGAGATACACTGTTTAATTAATTAATGTATTATTTAACTAGTATTAAAGGTTCAAGTCTAGATGCTGTATGTATTGTGTAATTGTATAATTATTTAATTTAACATTAATTTATGTGTCTTAGGGTGTCAGCCCCTCCTTTTGATTTGACTTGATTATCTAATCTCAGAGCATGTTAATAAAATATTTAAATGTTTTTTTTACTAACAAATTATTCTATATAAATATAATATTAAAACTGT
>JAZGTK010005080.1:0-10921 GCA_036877625.1 Ambastaia sidthimunki
ATGAAATTAAACACGAACATCAGATACTTGACGCACGTGCACGAGCACAGACACTCACCCAGAACATGAAATTAAACACGAACATCAGATACTTGACGCACGTCTCTCCTCCGCTCAGCGCCGCCATCACGCGCGGAGCCCCGGTACCGACGAGAGAGAGCCGAGGAACTAAAGCACGGGAACCGTGTGACAGTTCCGTCCGTGTCGCTGCGTGTCTCGAGCTGCAGGCGCGTGAGCGGCTGAGACGCGTGCACGCTCGCGGAGTGTGTGAGCGCGCACACGCTGAACTCACGCTCACTTACTCATTCAGTCGCTTCTGTCCTGCGGTCGCTTCTAAAACGCTGAGCATGCAGAATATTGTCCAAAATATTGAACATTTATTTATGTATTTTCATTTGGCTCGTTTATTGACGTTAAATCATTTTGTTTGGTGTCATTTTGGCGTGAAATCTCCCCAGTCTTTACTCACGGGGATTGCGTCATAGCCGAATGACGTCAGAGCCCAGAGGTTTCATTTCAAGACGCATAATGTATATTTAATGTATACTGTAATAAAATAACAGTGCAACTCTCCCTACATAAAGACAGACTTACAGTCAGAAAGCGCTGGTGTGGATTAATATGTCTGAATAATATGATTATATTATATAACCAGCTTATACAGTTAAATTTTTCATGAATACGTGTGATTAATAATATCACTGAAAATCCTGATTGTGTGCAATGCATTATAAAAGAAGAAAATGTCTATATAAACTGTATAAGCTGGTGCATATCAAGAACATGAGTTAATATATGTTATATTGTGTATATATACATGTCTCCCTCTCTCTCTCTCTCTCTCTCTCTCTCTCTCTCTATATATATATATATATATATATATATATAACTGGAGAGGAGAGCATATAGGCTTTAAAATGGGTGTGTAAACAGTATTTGTGCTTGACATTTTTGCAAAAACAAAACTAACTACAAAAAGCAGCAAACGTGTGTGTGAGAGAAAAACAGAGAGAGAAAGAGACCCCAGGACATGAACTCCATGTTCTTGACAGTGAGTCAAGGGTCAGTGCAGTGATAGTGTTTATACTGGTGATGAATGAGTGCACTTCATGTGATTTCACTCTGAATACATCCTGAAGTTTATCCAGCAATGAATCTGTCGTTTTCACGGAGAGAAGTCACATCGCAGACGCTACGAACTGTACGTGTGCTCGCTACACATGCTGCACTGTGTGTGCGTGTGTGTGCTGTTTGCTTTGGCAATCAAGTCCACTGTTGGTGTGTCTTATCTGTCTTCACTACCAGACTTCTCCATCAGGTCCTCTAATGCCCAGACTTCCTCCTATTGTCTGCTCGTAATGAGTCTGAGAAACGGAAATCGCACCATCCCTCCCTCTCTTTCTCTCTTATAAATGGTTCCTGATCTTCTACACCAGGTTCCAGTCATGCCTTCAGAGCTGTGAGACGCTGGAGAGCGCAGACCTTCAGAGAGTGTCAGAGAACCTGAGAACTTACTGCAGAGCCTGCAGAGCAGAGGTCAGAGGTCACAGGTGTTATGATTGTGGGTGACTGTGGCTGAAACACATTTTAAAGTTTTGAATACGAAGCTGCCGTGATCTCTCTGATTTTTTTAAAAGTGTTATATTTTGCATGTTTAGGTACAAAGTATGCAGTATTGTGTAAATGCATTCTGCTATTTTTTGTTTTCAGAGACAGTTTCTCTGTCAAGCATGTTTCCTTATTTTGCATGTCTGTCTATAAGAAATGTAAAGGTCCTGCAGAGTTACTAATAATGTGGAAAGTTCTAAAACCTTCTGACAGATTTGTAGGTGCTTAGAGAGTTTCTTTGTTTCTCACTTCCAGCTATTTAACATTTGTTTCTTTTAAAAGCAAACATGTGGAAAAAAATGGAAAGATATTTTTGTTATCCTCACATATTTACTCCCTAATACTGTAACACACTTATTCTCAACTAGATTTCTGGGGTAAATGAAGAACTTGTGAATCGCAAAGGTTGCCACAGTGATGCTTTAGGGTGTTGGGGGTTTTGACTGGGGCACTGCTATGCAGTTGTCCCGGTGGTCTGATGGCATTTAAATACATTACTGATTTTAATACATGTGTTTTTAGATGGTTGCTTACAAATTAGCCTGGTTAAACATAACTAATAATAGCACCAGACAGAAATGAACTTTATTATTAGTCGAACCCTCCAGCACAATGTGGCTCTTTTCTGTCTTCTTCAGATGGATCCGTGCAGGTGGAAAGCTTTCGTCAGGATCCTGTGGGTTTTTATGGTGAATGTTTCAGGTTGGAGTTGCTCAGTTTTGTGTGTGATTATGTATATGCATCTCTCTGTTGGTTTTACAGTGTTAGAAGGAGTGAACAGTGTTCTGGCATTCATGTGTTGTGTAGGTGTTGTGTTTGTCGAAGGGTCTGCTCGCTGCAGTCTGTTCAGTCGGCAGCATATACACACATTTGACGGTGTGATTTACGAGTTCCCCGGTGACTGTAGCTACATGCTGGCTGGAGACTGCCAACAGAGAAGCTTCTCCATACTGGGTAAGTGCCAGTCACACACACACACACACACACTTTTTCATGAATAAAGCAAACGTTTACATTTATGCATTTGAAAGACGCATTTATGCCAAGCGACTTGCATTGCATTTGGGTTTATAGTTTTGTCAGTCCATGTGTTCCCTGGGAATCTGACCCGTGATCTTGGCATTGTTATGGACGTGCTCTACCAGTTGAACTACAGAAACACAAGCAAAAGCAACGTCTGTACATGCCAGCATGATAAAATGTCTTCCTGTGTGTGTGTGTGTTTATGTTAAGGTGATTTTTCTCATGGAAAGAGGAAAGGAGTGACTGTGTTTCTTGGAGAATTCTTTGAGCTGCATCTCTCTGTTGATGGAACGCTGTCACAAGCAGCGGAGAGGTGAGGTACAAGATCCTGTGAATGTCCTACACAAATATTCTACAGGAACGCTAATGGAATTTCTGAGGAACCAACGCTTAGGACATCAACGTAGATAAATATACTATACAAAATATAGTACCAGAAAGGTTTTTTTATTGTAAAAATGCAGAAGGTTTTCTGTGAGGGTTAGAGTGTGGGTTAGGATTAGGTTATAGTTTTTATAACTAGCTGGAATGCCCCCGTTTAAACAGATAAGTAATCGTGTGTGTGTGTTTTCCAGGCTCCCACTTCCATACGCTTCCAGCTCTGTGTTCGCAGGCTTCGAGCTCGGCTACGTTCGGTTATGGAGCGAAGAGTTTGGATTCTCCATCCGTATTGATCCCTCACATAACATTCAGCTAACCCTCGCAAAACAGCACAGCAATCAAACATGCGGCCTGTGTGGAAACTACAATTATCTGATGGAGGACGACTTCACAGCACAGGAAGGTGAGATGCAGACACATGCACACCATAATTCTCAAACTCTCATTCACAGCGTGTGTTTAAAGCAGCTCACAGGATGCTGATAAACACCAGCGGAGGAAGCAGGTGGCGTCAAAATCCATTCAGAAGACAAAACATTACAAATTCTTATAAAGCTCTTTGTTTCAGAGCTCTGTGTGTGTGTGTGTGTGTGTGTGTTTGTTAGAGGCCTGTCATCATTTATAATTACAGCGTCTGAAGATCACACGTCAACTGTGTTTAAATTTAGAACATAATCTTCACATGAGCACAGATATAAAAAGACGTGAATACTGTGTGTGACTCTCACATCTCCCACAAACATGTTTGTGCCATATTACAATCCAAAACCAAAAGTACTTTTGCACATCAACAATAAACTGCATATTTAAATGCCTATTGGGTTTTATTTTACTGTGTTTAATTTTAAAATTTTTAAATGTACATAATAACAAGGCAAATAAATCTTTAAGTCTCCCTGTAGTTGATCGTTTTATGCCTTAAAATTCAAAATAACGTATTTAATCTTCATACCAAACAACATTAAAAACTTGATTTACCCCATCAGGTTCTTTAATAGTCCAGATTTGCTTCATACAAAACTATAATTGTGTTATTTTTGTGTATTTGTGATTGATCATGCCTCTGACATGATTGACAGGCATCGTGCCATTTAACAGATTAATAAATGTGTGTGTTCAGGTTTCCTGACAGGCGACTCGTATACCTTTGCAAACTCTTGGGTCATGAACGGAGCGGAAGAACCCTGCAGACGTGTGACGCCTCCGTCTCAGAGCTGCAACAGCACTGGACAATCTGCTAAAGTCAGACACACTCCTGCCAACCTAAACAACCATGTTACAGTCTCATATATACATACAGTCTGTTAATACAGAGTATTTGTGTGTGTGTGTGTTAGGACCTGATGTCACAGTGTGAGGCCATGAGCAGCTCCGCCCTCTTCACACGATGTGCTCACCTCGTAGACGCGGCAGCGTTTGTGTCTGTGTGCGAGTCTGATGTGTGTCACTGTGGAACGAGTGATGGGTGCGTTTGTCAGGCCATGCTAGAATACGCTCGCACCTGCGCCGCCCGCGGGGTGACACTGTCCAACTGGCACACACAGAACCAATGCTGTAAATAACACAAACTCACCTGCACACAGACACTATTTATACATATACAAACTGACACATACTGTTCTAAAATCACACGCATGTTTGTGTGTGAACAGCTCCTAAATGTCCTGTTGGCATGGAGTACAGTGACTGCACACCGACCTGCTCTACTTCCTGTCAGAGTCTGAACATACAGGAAGTCTGCAAGGATGAATGTGTCGACGGCTGCATCTGCGCAGGTGAGAGTCGAATCTCGGCTTTCAAGGAAACAGTTCACTTAAAAATTAACATTTCCCATCATTTACTCGCCTATAACTTTTTATCTTCTATGGAACACAAAAGAAGATATTTAGAGAAATGTCTCAGTGGTTTTGTGTCATACAATGGAAGTCAATGGGTGTCACTGTTGTTTGGTTACCAGCGTACTTCAAAATATCTTCTTTTGTGTTCCTCAGAGGCAAAACACTTATACAGGTTGGGAATGACATGAGGGTGAGTAAATGATGGAAGAATTGTCATTTTTTGGTGAACTGTCCCTCTAAAGATGATCATATTGAGATATTGGTTAGTTTTTGCAGTGTGACTGTTAACAGTGTAACTCACATGTACACGTGTGTGTCAGCGGGTAAAGTGTTGGATGGTGAACGCTGTGTTGACGTGTCTCAGTGCAGCTGCACACACGCAGGGCGACGCTTCCCTCCTGGTTCCTCCATCTCGCAGGACTGCAACACATGGTAGAACATGCACATATTTACACGCCGCATTCAAACATAAACCTGCAGCGTTCACCCTAACAGACCATCACTGTGACATCTCACTCCCTCAGTGTCTGTCGCCAAGGATCATGGGAATGCACCAATGAAGAGTGTCCTGGTAAACACTTCAATTTGTTTACTTGTTTAGTTTATGCAGTACTTTAGTTTATGTTGTATTTTAATAGCATTTAGCATTAATGAAAAACAGTAGCAATACTAACAAGATAGATATGAAAGACCTTTTTGTTAAAAATTCTGTTACTAGAAAGGTTAAATGGGTACATTTGCGTTTGTTCAGTATGTAATGGAGAGCTAAAGGCATTCTCTCTCTCTCTCTCTCTCTCTCTGTAGGGGAGTGTCTGGTGGCTGGACAGTCTCATTTTAAGACTTTTGACAATAAGTTCTTCACCTTCAGTGGTATTTGTCAGTATCTTCTGGCCAAAGACTGCATGAGCAACTCATTTTCAGCCATCATTGAGACCGCACAGGTCAGAAATCTGCAGGACAGTGTATTTCTTCTGCTTGTTTCTTGGAAATGCATGAAAATAACCATGTTTTCATGTTTAAGTGTGCGGATGACCAAGATGCAATCTGCACACGATCGGTTATGATGCGGTTTCATGATCTGGCCAATCAGACGATTCGCCTCAAGCATGGGGGCGTGGTCTCTGTGGATGGGTTGGATGTACAAACACCGTTAATTAATGGTCTGTTAATTGTCACACACACTAAAAAAGAAATTTTTTATTCTCAGTTGTTGCTCTGGCATAGCTCAGGAGACTAAATGAGCTTTATCAACCTTGACTCGGGTGTTTCTACCAGACTTAGGAAAATGAAACATGAAATGCGTGTGTGTGTGTGTGTGTGTAGGTGCGCTGAGAGTCCAGAGCACAGTGTTGTCATCTGTGAGACTGAGTTATGGAGATGATTTTTATCTGGACTGGGATGGCAGAGGGCGTGTTTTGCTCAGGGTGAGTGTGCTCTGATTTAAAACCAGTGTGAAAGGATAAATCACTTTCAAATTTGAATTCTACCATCAGTTATTGAACCACTTTTTGATACTTTTCTGGTGAATCTGTCCCTGTTTACTTTCACTAACCAGAAAACAGCAAAAACTTTTTAACATTCCCTCTAAACCACCTAGACCAGTGTGGACTAACTATTGACCAGCTTCAAACATCTAGAAACCATGTAACAGACTAACAGACTTTTAGCTGAATTTCTCTCATACATCATACCATCACACCATTTCCATATAAATATAACACAAAGTTCTGTGAAATACACAATATTTCTGTGCTGCAAATATAATTGGTGAGTATATGTGTGTGTGTGTTTGCAGCTAAGTCCTGCCTATGCTGACAAAACGTGTGGACTGTGTGGTAACTATAATGGTAACCAAGGAGACGACTTCTTAACGGTGGGCGGGCTGGTGGAGACACGGGTCGAAGGATTCGGCAACGCGTGGAAGATGAACGCAGAGTGTGAAAATGTCCAGCTGCAGCCGTCAGATCCCTGTATCTTAAACCCCAAGAGAGGTGCACACACTCTGTCCCACACTCCACATGCATGTTTAATAATATGTACTGTGTAATGTCTACATACCTCTGCTTGACAACTGTGATATCATTTATAACTGCTGGTATGACGTCATGATCTGAAACATAAATATACAATGAACACTAGATGGAGACAAACAGCTTTAGGTGGCGATTTGATCTCGTGTGTATAAGAATAGTGTAGAAGATAGAATATGCAGTTGTACAGTATAAAAACCATTATGTCCATAAAACATGACAACCACTGTGTGTGTGTGTGTGTACGTATGTGTGTGTGTTTGTGTGTGTGTGTGTGTGTATGTGTGTGAATGTATGTGTGTGTTTGTGTGTGTGTGTGTGTGTGTGTGTGCATGTATGTACGTATGTGTGTGTTTGTGTGTGTGTGTGCGTGCGTGTGTGTGTGTGTGTGTGTACGCATGTGTGTGTTTGTGTGTGTGTGCAGTGCGTTTTGCAGAAGAGGCCTGCGCAGTACTGCTCTCAGTGAAGTTTGAACCCTGTCACTATGAAGTGAACCCTGATCCATATGTGAAGAACTGTCGCTATGACGTCTGCGCCTGCGCAGATGGGCAGGAGTGTCTGTGCGATGCCGTCCGCAGCTACGCAGCCGCCTGCACAGCCAAGGGAGTGCTTATAAACTGGAGGGGTCACGGATACTGCGGTATTGAATTTGTTATGAATATATTTGTATACTTTGCTATCAGAGCAATTGTTCTTGAATTTTGAGTAAATGTTATAACAAAAAGTACCATGATATCACATTTACTTTTTTATTTAGCATAAAACTTAAATGTACCATGATATTCTTACACAAACTTGGAATTACTATATGCAAAAAATTAAACAGATTTTTACACTGTTTGAGGATTTAATCATATATTATAGTTTCCAAGAGTAAAAATGACTGTATTACTGTATTTTAACTTTGATATGGTTGCTATGGAAACTGATTAACTGTGTGTATGTGTGGTTGAACAGAACTAACCTGTCCGGATGACCAGGTGTACGAGTCATGCGGAAACGTGTGTAATCAGACCTGCAGGTCTCTGTCGCTGCCAGACACTGATTGTCACGGGTTGTGTGAGGAAGGCTGTTTCTGTCCCAAAGGACTCTTCCTCAGTGACGCAGGAGAATGTGTGACAGCTGATCTCTGCTCGTGTCACTACAACGGAGAAATCTTCCAGCCCAATGACATCATTGGTGACCATCACTCTATCTGGTTAGCAGAAAAAAACACAGACAGAAATGCTAATACAGTAATTTACAATATATATTAGCACTGTTACAGTAACAATAATCATGTTTACACGCACATCATTCATATATTTTTGTTGTTTTGGGATGCTGGGAATGTTTCTGGGATGTAACCTTTGGCCAGTGGGTGTGTAGCTCCCAACCAATAACGACACACAGGGGGCGTGCACTTTTGGCTGTGCCCCGCCCAAGAGGAGGGGCCATGTTTGAATGTTATGTTTACAAACAGTAACTAAAAATTCTGAACAGTGTACCTTTGTACAGTACAGTGTACAAAATATGACCAAATGTGAATTTAATAGTAATCTAATAATTATTGACATTTTCCAAAATTCTAATGTAAATGGCTGGAGAATGGAGATAAATGTGTTATTTCTGTGTGTGTTGTAGTGTTTGTGAGAATGGATCAATGCACTGCAGTTCAAGTGAAGTCACTGGATCGACTCTGTCGGATCTGTTCTTTGACGATCGTCCGCTCTCGCGAGGTATTTCACGTCACATGATGATAGAGTCGCTCTTTCATACAGTACAGACAGGTGGACAGAATACTGCCTCAGACAAACATGTCATGAATTCTGTGTGTGCTTGTGTTTGCCTGTAGGGCGGCGCTCTATCTCCTGTCCTCCTCCACTGCAGAGGTTTGAGTGTAACAGTGCAAGGGATGCTGGGATAGAATGCGCCAAAACCTGCCAGAATCTGGACCTGGAGTGTGTCAGTCAGGGGTGTGTGTCTGGATGCATGTGTCCACCTGGAATGGTAAATATTTGAGGGTATTTGCGTGTGTGTGCATGTGCTTTAAGAATGCATTGATAAAACTACCTGAAGATTCTTACAAACTGGCTCAAGGATGCAATAAATATAAAGACAAAAGAAAAACTTATTTAAAGACTTTGTGTCTACAAATTAAACCTGGTTGATAAATAGGACTGACTGTAAACAACTCATTAACAACTCATATCTATGCAATGATCGTCATATTACGTTTGCAGGTACGACACAGGAAAGAATGCATCCCAAAAGACCAGTGTCCTTGTTTCCATAACAACCGGCCCTATGCCTCAGGACAGAGCATTAATGTGGATTGTAACACCTGGTAAACAATCACATGTTTATTTTCAGACATTTATGTAACATTGCATGTGAGTGTGTGTTTGTATTTGTTTCTGATTTCCTCTCTTGTGTCAGTGTTTGTGAGGGGCGTCAGTGGACGTGTACGAAGCGTGTGTGTGACGGTGTGTGTCGAGCAATAGGAGAGACCCACTACATCAGTTTTGATGGGCTGAAGTTCTCGTTTCCTGGACCCTGCCAATACATACTCGCTCAGGTAAACACAATATTGTCTCCTGCTCGCTGTTCTGTTTCTCTGCTCTGTTTTCACGTGTTCTTTCTCTGAGCAGGATTATTGTAACGGAGTGGACGGAACTTTCAGGGTTCTGGTGGAAAACTCAGCGTGTGGTATCGCAGGTTTTCGCTGCAGTAAATCCATCACAGTGTTTTATATGGGAGGTTTGATCACCATGGAGCACAGAGAGGTAACAGACTTTCATACTGTTATATCATTTTATAATAAATATAAGAAGAACTCGACAATGACCTGATGGCCCAGAGGCCAATGAGAGAGTTTTGGGCTGGTTTATGGATCTGTTGGCAGTACTGTGTTGTCATTGAGGTGGGGGCTGCACAAATAAGGATTAAATTAAATCGAGATTAGAGGTTATCCAGGTTTTATTTGAATTGTTTGCACCACTGCACTTCAAACACGTCTTAACAAATCAGTGATTAACCTGCGACCTGCTTCATGATTCACCGGTCTGACTAAACAGCAACAATGACCTTCACAACAAAACCTAACTATTCTATTACTAGTAAAGGCCCTTTATATTACATATTAATTTTGTATGCTAAGTAGATTATTGCTAAGTAAAGCGTTGTATGAAATACAACACAAGTATTTCATACAACAGTATGTTTAGTTAAATACTGCCAACGTAGTTGGTCATCTGTACATACAGGAAAATGTATGTATGCTATTTCAAACACATATACATTCAATATTACTATTTTACTACCTTTAGTGTGTGATAACCAGAAAAACTTTATTTTTGTGAAAACGAAATAAAAACACGAAAGTGGGCGTGTCTCACAGACCGACGGGGCTCCGCCCTCTTGCTAACCACGCCCCGTCCATTGAAAACAATCACCTGTTGCCTTTACTGTCGCTGATGTAGAGCGCTATGTTTACTGCGCATGTGCACACCTGTGCACCAGGTAAACATCTTAACTAACAGGCAGACAGTGCTAACCAGCTAGATAAGCGCCGATCAGCGACCCAGACACGAAAACACGCGTCCCGACGCCATTTTTAGTTCGTTTGAATTAATTCAGGTTTAATGAACTGTATTCAGTTGAATTATCTATTAAACATTGTTAAATTCAGTTTAATCCGTATTCTTGTAACACACTTAAGATTTTGTTTGTTGATCATGTATCTCGCATACTTTTAATATACTTTTAATTTCCTGTATTTATTGTTACTGTTAATTCTGCTGATATAACTGTACATACAGTACTGAACAACTGTACACCATCATTTTACAGTGTTTATTTATAGCTGTCATATACTTACATCTGGTTTATTATTTCCAGCTAATCACTGCAATCAATGTAACTTTTAATGAAACATATATATATAGCTGTGTAAAGTGATGTTGTGAACAGGTGAGGATGAAGAGGCCGGTGTTAAAGGACACAGAGGTTGAGATTGTGAGATCAGGGCAGTATTACATGGTCCTGCTGGGAAAACACATC
>JAZGTK010005080.1:10971-23113 GCA_036877625.1 Ambastaia sidthimunki
CTGCTGATATTTAATATACTTTTAATTTCCTGTATTTATTGTTACTGTTAATTCTGCTGATATTTAATATACTTTTAATTTCCTGTATTTATTGTTACTGTTAGTTCTGCTGATATAACTGTACATACAGTACTGAACAACTGTACACCATTATTTTACAGTGTTTATTTATAGCTGTCATATACTTACATCCGGTTTATTATTTCCAGCCAATTAATGTAACTTTTAATGAGACATATATATAGCTGTGTAAAGTAATGTTGTGAACAGGTGAGGATGAAGAGGCCGGTGTTAAAGGACACAGAGGTTGAGATTGTGAGATCAGGGCAGTATTACATGGTCCTGCTGGGAAAACACATCTCTCTCACCTGGGACACAGGAACCCGATTATCAGTCATGATCAGTGGACAGTACAGGGTAACGTACACCAGGACTTTATTATCCTCATAGTGTTTCATATAAACAGTGTTTTCATGAGGGTGTGTGTGTTTTGTGTGTGTGTTTAAGGGTAAAGTCTGTGGCCTCTGTGGAAATTTTGATGGCAGTCAGAATAATGATTTGATGAGCAGCAGAAATCAGATGGAAATGAACTTTGCTGACTTTGGAAATTCCTGGAAAGTTCAGCCTAGTTGTGCCGATGCAGTTCAGGTGAGTTAGTGCTCTTACTGTGAGAAATGTTGTTAAAGTTGGCATAGCTGATGCAAAAAAACAAGAAGAGATCTGTGGGTCAAAAAACGTTCAGTAGAGTCTGTTCTGCCATGAACGAGTATTTTGTGAGACTAATTACTTTAGGAATGCTGATTTTGAGCTGCATGTCCAGGTTCCATCTCAGTGCAGCACAGACATGGTGAAGCTGGTGACTGTGGAGCAGTCCTGTCGTGTGCTCACTAGCACCCCCTTCAGGGAGTGTAACAGTGTGGTACGTAACCTTCATACTTAATATTCACACGTCAAAGGATGAAAATATGTTTAGCCCTCTTTCTTATGTTCTCTCATTATTTGTGTCGGTCAGGTGGACCCGGAGCCGTTCTGGGACATCTGCACTCATGACACCTGCTCATGCGCGTCTGTTGGGGACTGCGCTTGTTTCTGTAATGCCATTGCTGCGTATGCGCATGAATGCGCTCAGAAGGGCCTGCTGGTGAACTGGAGATCCAACGACTTGTGCCGTGAGTTTCATTTAGAAAAAAACTTGAAGGTCTCTTTGTGCTGTAGGCTTACATGTAGTGTGTGTGTGGCATCAGAGCTAAAGTACCAGTAACTGAAAGGTTGCTGGTTTGAGGCCCAAAAAGATCACCTGAGCAAGACACTTAAAGGAATAGTTAACCCCAAAAATGAAAAAAGCTGTTATCTTTGACTCACCTCTGTGGAACACCAAAGGTGAAGTTAGGCCAAATATTTGAGTCCATATGACATTCCAAGAGTGTTTGTTAAATGACTGTTTACTTTAATATCTTCAGCGCTGAGCTGCGAGGAGTTAAATAAGGACGCGGGAGTGGACTGTGAGTGGAAGTATAACGCCTGCGGAAGCGCTTGTCCTCAAACCTGTCAGCACCCGGAACCTCTGAACTGTCCCGTCACGTGTGTGGAGGGATGCCACGCTGTCTGCCCACCGGGTAGCTCAAACTCACACATTCTCAGAAGTAAGTTTACTTCACAGACTTCAGTCTCACTTCATTTCACACCTGTCTCCTTTAATGCCATCAGGACAAATGTTGGACGAGGTGCTGAGGAAGTGTGTGGAACCGTCGCAGTGTCAGGAATGCATGCACGCCGGAGAGAGAATTTCCCATGGAAAGAAGTTCATTCTCAACCACGATGACCCTCATCTCTGTCAGATATGGTGAAAGTACATTTTGTGTTGTAGGAGGTTTTTGGCTGTAATACAGTAAAGGTAGTGTTTGTGTACAAGGTATACAAACACAAGTACAAAAATGAGTCATATGCTCAATGATTATTAAAATATGGTTCTAAAATAGCCCTCATTGTCTTTATGCAAATATATATAATTTAATATAATATATAATTTTAAAAAATGCATGTTTGTTTGGGTTTCAGTCACTGTGAAAGCAACAAGGTGACCTGCGCTCCATGTCCCGCAAGCGGTTTGGCTTCCACCCTATCACCAATCACGATCAGCAACACTCCCACACCCATGCCAGTTTCCACGGCGATGCCAGAGGATGCCTGCGACAGGGCCATGGACCTGGCCTTCCTAGTGGATGGATCATCTGCTCTGAGTGAGGAAGACTTCAGCTTCATCAAACTCTTCATCCTCAGGGTTGTGGAACGGTTCCGCATGGGTTCTGCCCACACACGTGCCACGGTTCTGCTTTTCCACTCTGGGGTGAAGAGTTACGACATGCAGGTTCAGAAGTGGATTTTTAAGAAGATGGTGCGTGAGTTGCGTTACAGCGGTGGTGATGTGGCATTCATGGATGAGGCCATCAAGTACCTGGCGGTCTACATTTATGACAAGAACAAGCGCGATCATGCAGGCCGTGTGGCAATCTTGCTGACGGCCAGCACAAACCCACGGCCCATGCGCAGCACACAGCGTTTGCTGCGTAAGAAAGACATAACCATTCTCACAGTCGCCCTGGGACCCGACGTCAGCCTGGCACAGGTTAATGAAATCACCAAGGCCACGGCCAGCAGCCGTGCATACGTTGTGAGTAGTGCAGCGGAACTCGACGATCAGGCTCTGACCATCACTGACTACCTTTGCACCTTGGGACTGGACCCTCAACCTCCAAAGAAACCTCCCACCAAAAAGCCCCCTACACCTACCACCATGTCAGCCACGTTAAGAACCACAACAACTCCAGTTTCTAAACCCAACGCTGCTACAGTTCCCCCAACCGCTGCTGTTCTGACTGCATTTCCCAGCATCCTCAGCCCTGGAACTACACTTCCTCCTTCCACAGTGACAACTTATGAGGTTGTCTTCCTCTTGGAAAGCTCTGATACAATGGGTGAGGAAAACTTCAATAAAACTCGTGATGCGCTGGTTGATGTTATCACATCGCTTGATGAGAAAGAGGTGGAGAATCTTCGAATTACAATCATGCAATACTCCCTCACTGTTACCGTGGTGATCAGCCGCATGGAGTTGTGGCACAGGGAGCAGGTGCTGCAGAGAATGCGACAATTACGATGGACAGGTGGGGCAGAAGTCAACACGGGTCATGCTGTTCAGTCTGCATATGAGTCTGTTACAACGGAGATGCCGAGCCACTCACCGGACCAGCTGGTGTTTCTCATAACACAGAGCCCACCCACCGATGTGATCCGGCGACCTCAGACTTCCACCCACAGACGACTGTATCCGATTGGGATAGGCCAGCAGATTCGATACAAGGATCTTGCTCAGCTGAGTTTCCCAGAGCAACCCATCATGCTGGATAATCCGTCTGATCTTAGAAAATTGCGTCCTATGCTAATTAACATCAGTAGAACGATCAACAGGCCTGTGCTGCCCACACTTCCACCCAGAGCAACACTGCCCCCTTCAGGTCAGATACAGTAATGCTGCTCTCTCCTCTGTTCTCCTCCAGTTTCTCAATAAATCTTCTTGTCCATCACATCTCTTTTCAACCCGTCTGCACTGCTAACAAGGAACGTTGGCTAATGTTCTCCTAAAGCTTCTCAAATTATCAAAGTTTTCTTGCAATAACATTAGTTGAACTTTTTAAACATTTTTTTGACAAAATGTCATTCTAAAGTTGTTAGTGGAACCTGAATTCTTACTTAATCTTGTATGTGAACATATGCTTGTGTGTTTGCTCAGTGCCCTGTTCTAAACCCATGGATCTGCTGTTCCTACTGAGAGCTTCTTCTGATGACCAGTTTGAAGACCTGAAAACATTTGTGAAGACCTTCATAAGGAGCACACACATCGGTACGTTTTCATGAGACTGAACATATGTGTGTGTGTGTATAGTGTGCAATGGCCCCTTTTGAGACATGCATGTGTATCTGCGTGTTTCAGGTCGCAATGAGACGCAGGTCGCAGTGATGACGTATGGAGCGAAACCGGCTGCAGGAATCTCCTGGAGAGATGAACAGACTGAAGACAACCTGCTCAAACTGCTGAATAACTTGCACAGCAAAGCAGACAACGCATCCAGACTGGGTAAACATGCGACACAGCGGGTGCAGCGCTTGACAGTTTAAATACATGCCGCACCGCATGCATGTGGGCGTTTCTTCCTCTTTCTCTGCAGGTGCTGCTTTGCGATTGGCCGTGCAGACTGCCATTTCCTCCACCAGCGGGGGCCGGATTGGCGTCCCTAAAGCTGTGGTCATGATAGTGACTGACAGGTCATTAGACTCGGTGCATGAGGCCACAAATGAGGCTCTGACTGCAGGTGGGTGATTTTGTTATATGGAAGCACTGTTTAAAGTCATCATAAAATCAAAATAACTTCTTAGTTTTTGTAAATGTTTCACATCTTTCACAACTTCTGTTTCATGGTCACTATAAACTTTAGTTTGGTAAAGGTAATCTGTTCAAAATCTCATGAAATCAGAATCAAAGCTTTGTTGTTTTTAGGCCAGGTCTGTTAGTTTTGATGCAGGTAAGTCAATATTTAGAATGTCTTGACAGAAATCTGGTATTAAATGTAAAGCTAGTTTGTCTGTAGGGATGTGTACAACTTAATGTCCAATAAAATCCAAAAGCAGGCAGCAAATTATGGTTTTACCAGGTTTTACAAACTAATGGCTAATGACCATTTTGAAAAAGGATAAGCTTTCGTATGTTCTACACCAGCGTGTTTCATACAGAAAATAATCAAATGCATTTGTCAAATCATACAATGGTTTTCTTTAGCGAAATGAATGTTTGTTTCATGCAGGTGTATCTGTCTTTCCTATTGGACTGGGTCTCCAGTATGATCACACTGAACTGAGCACGCTCGCTGGTCCACATGCTCAGAACAACATCATCCAGCTCAAGAGCTCAGAGTATCTGCTGGCCATGGCTGCGCTGGACAGATCATTCACAGACAAACTCTGCAGAGGTGAGACTTTACACACATACTGTCATATTCACACACGATACAGCTAGAGGCTGTTTCAACAATCTGAGGATGATAGTTGTGATGAAGATTATAATAGTCATGATGATGAAGAGTAAGGTGGTGATGATGATGATGATGATGATGGTGATGATGAAGGGTATAATGGTAATGATGATGGTGATGATGAAGAGTATAATGGTAATGATGATGATGAAGAGTATAATGGTAATGATGATGATGATGATAATGATGATGTCTCTTAGCGGGTCCTCCAGGAGTGTGTGTGGATGATGAAGGAAATGAACGAAAGGTGAGCTGTGTTTTAGTAGGATGTAAAATTCCCATCAAACTTCGACTAAACTTTCAGTCTGTGATCTTCTAATGTTCTGCTGTATAACCAGTTAGTCTGAAGTGGATCAGAACACTATTAACCATCATTTAATTCAGTTCATCTGTCGCTGGATCTCTGGACCAATAACCTCAGAAATAACCTCCATAACCTCAGATCAGACTTTCTGAACCAATAACTTCATTATTTCAGAAAACCTTCAATGAAAAGTTCAAAGGTTTGTATCATTATACTGGATGTGTAAACAGTTTAGCATACTTTAACTAGCTTGTCCAGCAATCAGTTTAAATTGTAGCTTTGAGTTTGGCATGCATCGCTAAAATACGTTTTGATGCCTAATGCAGACTAACAAAAACGATTTGTTGGTTTTATGTTCATCTAAGTAACTATGTTTGTGAATCTGTTTGTCAGCCTGGTGATGTGTGGATGTTGTCAGACGGATGTCACTCAGTGCTGTGTAACCCATCGGGAACAGTTACCGTACAGAGTCATCGGGTCAACTGTGAGAAGATGAAACCTCCCGCATGCAAAAACAACCTCCCAGCTGTGCGACTGAACCACACCTGCGGCTGTACCTGGACCTGCCCCTGTACGAACACACGCCTGTCGCTATAGCAACAACCAATCTCGTCATAAATCTCACATCTTCAAAAACATTTCTTACATAGTGACATCACTTTACCATATTCACTAAAAAGTGTGCAAACTACAAACTTTTAGGTTGACCACTATTACCTGTGACTCCTCAGGCACCTGCATGGGCAGCTCCTCCAGTCATGTTGTGTCGTTTTCGGGCGTGGCTCTGAAGCTGAGATCCGCTTGCTCCTATTTGTTGCTTCGCTCGGGAGGGGCGGAGCTAGTTCTGCATACGGCTCCCTGTCAAAGCTCACCCAATCAGATCTGCATGAAGAGCCTGGAGCTGCGGGAGGGCGGGTCGAGTGTGACCCTAAAGGATGACATGAAGGTAGAAGTGATGAAGAAAGTGTGTAGACATGAGAACAGCCAAAGATTACAGAATTAACCAGATGCCACGGTTCAATGAAAGTCCCAACTACTAGTAGAAAGAGCTCATTGTCAATCAGTAAACAGTAACAATCTCTGAAAAGAGCTTTGAACTTATGTGCAGTACCTAAAGCTGGAAAAATGTTTTTATATGAACTTAAGAGAATTTGTGATCCAGTCATGTCAGGTTTAAGAGTTGCTTTGAAATATATTGTTTTATTGTGACATTAGCCAGTGATTTTAGAGAAATCTGTCTTCCTCCATTCAAGCAGATTGAACCTGATCTTGTATGGCTGAAATAGCCACCTGGAGGTGTTACAAAGATGAGCACAGAGACTTTCTTAAAGAGATTTGGACTCAACACGTTCTCTGTGCTGCAGGTGTTGGTGGACGGGGTGGAAACCGCAGTTCCGGTCAGAACCGGAGGAGTGACTGTGACACAGATTGGAGCGATTCTGCATCAGCTGAGATCAGAACAGCACAGTTTCTCTCTCTCATTCACTCCACACAGCAACGAGTTCATGATCAACATGGACATCAGTGTGACCAGCAACAGCACCGGCGTGTGTGGTAAACACTCTCTCTCTCACTGTAACATGTGAAGATGTTGGGAGTACTAGTGTCAGGTTTCAGTCTGCTATAAATGTTGTGGACTAACAAAACTCTTTTGTTATGTGACTTATGTGAATTTCATTAAAGTTCAGTGACTTGTATTACTGCATTGTATTACTTTTCCTGTCATTCAAATTCAACATCATGTGAGGCTCGTACAGTTCAACTCAAATTACATCTCATGAAAAGAAAGTCAATTTTTAAATTTCAGATTTTGCTAACCCTGACCCGTACTGTGTGTGTGTTAACAAGCAGTGAGGATAACCATCTGTCTCTCTCCTCTTTCCTGTCTGTCTTTGCTGTCTYTCCTTTCTCTCAATCTGCTGTCTCTCTCTCTGATGTCTTTCTCTGTTCTGTCTACCTCCTCTTTCTCTGGTCTTTCTTTCTGCTGTCTCTCTGTCTCTGCTGTCTCTCTCTCAGGGTCCTGCTCTGATGATCACTCAGTTCTGCGGCTGTCTGACGGCAGTGTGGCCTCAGACCCTGATCTGTATCTGAAGGGATGGGCCCTGGGCGAATGTGTCGTGCGTCAGGAGGTGGAGTCGTGTGCTGCAGGTGTTGCGACGGGCTGTGACGTGTTAAGTTCTGAGGTGTTTAGTGGCTGTCACACACTGCTGCCCCCGCAGGATTATGTGCAGATCTGTCGTAGCGTGGCCTGCCAGCCGAATGCTGTGTGTGACCTTGTCTCCGCATACAGCAGCATGTGCCGCCAACTAGGCGTGTGTGTGGACTGGAGGACAGCCGCTCTCTGTCGTGAGTGTTTTTAACTAATGAGTCATAAAACAGCGTTTGGAGCTCACAGGTCTGAGATGAGCGGCCATCTGGTCCGTGATGTTTGTGTACCTGAGAAAGAGAGTAAAATTACTACCCTCTGCAAAATGTTGAAAGTTTTAAAGTGGTAGTTAACCTGCTTTGTCATACACTCACGTGTTGTCTCAAATCCAAATGATTTTTATCAGTAAACACAAAAAGCTGACGGTCACTTTCACGGTCTGGAAGTAAATGCAATGCAATGACTCTTATGTTTTTATTATATTTGAAATGTTAAAAAACTTGATTTGTGTGTGTGTGTGTAGCCATGTCGTGCTCAGAATCTCTGGAATATTCTGCCTGTCGAACGGGATGTTTGGAACAGTGTGAACAGGGCCAGTTTTATCCTGGGGAAATGGTTGCCATGGGTGATGGTGTAATCAAGGCTAACGGATCTCAGTGCTTGTCCACACCCACTGAGGGCTGTTTCTGCCCTGAAGGTCTGCTGTTAATGGGAGATAAATGTGTCAGTAAAGAGGCCTGCAGTCAGTGTGTGGACCACCACGGAAAAACTCACCAGGTATCACAAACAAAAACACTCGTGCATGAACTACATGCTGTGGGTGCTGGTGCAGGTATAATGCATTTTTCAAAACGTTGTAAAATATCCTGTATACACACATCTGTGATCGCACGTCTAGTATTTAATTGTTAGCTGTTTATAATTCATGCATTATGTTGCTTGGAAACAGCTGTAAACAGCCTATATTCCGGCTTCTAAACTGCAATACATAGCAGAAAAGTAATTATTTTGATTCATAGGCAAAAAAAGTTGATTAATCAAATATTAGAAAAATGGTTGACCATTCTTTGTGATTTATTTTCATTATATGTAAAGCTGCTTCGAAGTCATGCAATTTTGTAAAAAGTGCTATGTAAATAAGATTGAATTAAAATAAAGGCTAATTAAGGCCACATGCCGGGATGTATTTAGTAACAGCAAAGCTCTGGGGTGAAGACCAGACGGTCACAGGTTCAGATCTCACAGAGGTCAAACCATGAACTTCGACCAACAAAACACTTAACCCTGTTTGTTCCGGTGTTTATACTTAACATATTACCATACAGCAGAGTTTTTCTTATAAATACAATCAATACAATTCTATTCTGAATATCAGCTGTGTGGCATTCATGCAGCAGCCCCCTAACCTTGACGTGTGTGTGTGTGTGTGTGTGTTTCAGTTCATGGAAAGCTGGAATCCAGAGGACAACCCTTGTCTGCTGTGTGTGTGTCTGGAGCACCAGCGCATTAACTGCACAGCTCTGCCCTGCACTAATGCTAAAGGTAAAGACACAATGCACACGCATTTTCTCTCTCTCTCTCTCTCTCTCTCTCTCTCTCGCTTGCACTACGCGATAAACAGCCTCATTTTTTTGAAGTGGCTTCTCAGTGTGTGTTGTCATGGCAACTGTTGCTGTGCTACAGCCCCAGAGTGCGGACAATGTGAGGTTCTCAGAGAGAAGACGGAATCCAAGTGTTGCCCCGAATATGAGTGTGGTGAGCTGAACACACCTCCAACACACTGTATCCAAACACCATGTACAATAAAACATAAACGTGTCTGTGCACAGTCACACTTGAGTGTTCTGAAAATACCCACAATTTAGAAATACAGTATATATACATTATATACAGTATATATACACATATATATAGTATACAGTGTATATACATTGTGTGCCGTGCTTGCTCTCCTAAAGCCAGGCCAAGTGATGATGGATGGATGGATAGACAGATCAATAGACAGATGGATTGTGTGTAATTACCCTGCATTAGCCGCCATACATAATCTACACTATATAGTTCACAGTACATACAATTACTATACAGTCAATAGAATTAATTTCCTGTAGCTCGATTGGTGGGCCGTCGCTCTAGTAGGTCAAGGTCATGGGTTTCATTCCAGGAATGTATTTGCTGGAAAACATATGATCCATAAGCAGTTACATTATGGACGAGCAAAAAAAAGACACAGTTTGAGCAATATATAAACTGTATTAATAATAAACTGTAAATGCCATATAAGCTAAATGCATAATTCAAGTTCAAGTTTGTTTATAAAGCGATGACACATTGTTGCAAAGCAGCTGTACAAATGACAATGAAAAATATCCAAGAATATTTACAATGTATGTATATTTTGTATACATGTATGTATTATTGTATATTTACGATAATTATATGTATTTCACAGCATATGTGTGTATAGACAACAGATAATAATGTTGTGTTGTACAGTCTGTGTGTGGATTTATTTAACCATAAATTGGGGACAGACTTGTACAAATTCATGTGTGTGTGTGTGCAGTGTGTGACACAGTCAACTGTAAGTTGCCGGACCCTCCAAACTGTTCAAACGGCCTCAGTGTCAGTCTCACAAACCCTGGAGAGTGTTGGCCAGTTTACCAGTGTGGTGAGTGATCACGCATACACACACTCATCTTCATGCTTTCATTCCTCATGTTTTAAATGCAACATCATTCTCTCAGTGTGCAAAAAGGATCTTTGCCCTGCGACGACCAAACCGTCCTGCCCTGCGTACAAGAGACTCACGGTTAAATCAACAGAGTGCTGTGATTCGCACGAGTGTGTGTGTGACTGTCAGAACGTCAGCCGCACCTGCCCTCCAGGTTATATCACCAAAACCAGTGCCAACGACTGCCACTGTGTAGAAGTCACCTGCACACCTGATAAGGTCTGTGTGTGTGTGTGTGTGTGTGTGTTATTCACCGGACCTCTGTGTACTGATGACTGTACATACAATCAGCGTGTGTTCATCTATTTATATTTCTAACCTTCACTCTGTGTGTGTCTGTCTGCAGGTGTGTGTGGTGGACTCAGTGGTGTATCAGGTGGGCAGCAGGTGGGAAGAAAAGTGTAAAACATGTTCATGCACAGAGCAGACAGACAGACAGACAGGACTGCACATCGCTCAGTGTGTGGACCCCGTATGCAATCAGATCTGTCCTCTGGTAGGTCAAACACACAACTGATTGAGTTCTGATGGTTTGGTGATATTAATACTTCAGGATGAACGATGTTTAAATACTTTATGCTCTTCTGAATATTAAACGTGTTTAAATGACTATGAAACTGAATTAGCATCATTTCAGACTGTTCTAATGTGAAATAGAGTATTAAGTTATTAATGATACAGAGATTCGGATCAGAGTGTGATTGGATTGTAAAGGGGATGAACGTTTAGGGTATGATATGATTTATGATGACCAGCATCACTGTTAAGTCTATAAATTATATTCCCAAAATAAACAAATAAATCCGTAACCCCAACAATTACACTTGCCTCCTAGCAACCACCTAGCAACCACCTAGCAATGTGCTGAACTATTTTTCCCTCTGATCTTTGATCGTGAGGGAAATGTCAGTTCATTAGCAGTTATATAGTTATATGAGTTTTTCTTTAGTGTGGCTGGATAAATTGTGCACACGACCAGTGATGCCAGTTGATAAAGTGGGTCAAAGTAGATTTTGTGTGATTTGTTTATAGAATGTTGTATTTATGTTTGCAGGGAAGCACATACTCTCATTCAGAGAGCGAGTGTTGTGGTCACTGCCGACCGACCAGCTGTGCTGAAGGAGGTTTTCTGAGACAGGCGAGTGTGTTTTAATACAACGTTTATACTTGAATTATTGCATTTCTGGTGTAGCTTAATCAAGTTTGTTGTTAGCAGTCTAAACATGAAATCTGATTTTAAAACACAAACCAGAATCCAAACCACATCCGTATGAATGCATTTAAGATCATATTCTTTACAAAGCATTTTAGTTTAAGCGATCAGAACGTTTTGTTTTTCATTTCGGCATGAAACACTCAAAGTTTTGTATAGGGCTGTGTCCGAATACACAAATATCTGCTCACTCTTATCATATACCAAACTGTGATGTTTACATCTATATGCATATATACTATGTATTCACTGTGCACTTCAAACAAGACATCTGCATGAATCTGCAACAGTGTGAACAGTCACTCCTAAAGATCGGATTTGAAAATCAAACTGGATTTGTGTTACGTGAGAACAAAAGGCTGAGATGAGAAATAAACGTTCTCTCTTGTGTGTGTGTAGATTGGAGAGCAATGGACGTCCCCACGTGACAGTTGTGTGTGGAGTGAGTGTGTACAGGTGAACGAGGAGGTGTTCATACAGCACACAAACGTGTCATGCAAAGCAATGGACATGCCAACCTGTCCACTGGGCACAGAACTGCAGTGCAACACTGTAGATTCATGCTGCCCGAGCTGTCACTGCGGTACATGCACACACACACACACCACACACACCACACTCACACCATACACACACACACCACACACACACCATACAC
>JAZGTK010005081.1:0-23111 GCA_036877625.1 Ambastaia sidthimunki
AAACTGGCAATCAAGTATCATCAGAAAGAGGTGAGTTGGGCTCTCTCTCATTGGTTATAAGGAATTCTGAAATTGGTGGCAGGTCATTCATTAGCCTTAGCACATAAAATGATTTCAGATAAGAACAGCACTCCATTATCATAAATCAGCATTACCATAAACACGTGTTTGTAAATCAGCAGTTTCTTTCAACAGTTGAAGACTGTCTGGACTGCTGCCCTGCTGATTAAGCAATGTGGTGAATTTTGTGCAGTGTATTTAACGTATTGAAGATGGTTTTATGCTTATTTAACAAATTGGGATCTGTACAGTAACACGGGTTCAATGACTTCATGATGCCACCTTCTGTACACAATGAGCATTACAAGCCCAGTCAATTTGTCCTATTCAATTGAGGTCCGGCTTCTTTTTCTGTTTAACTTTGCAGTGCGCGCGCGCGCGTGTGTGTGTGTGTGTGTGTGTGTGTGTGTTTTCGCATGCCTGGGGAAAAATAATGGAGCTCTGACTGTATCATAAGGTTACCTTACAAGTTTTGAATTTAATACAAAACATTGGAGTTTTTTTTTATTTTATTTAGTATAAAAGTCTCCCAGTTCTTTACCTCTCTGGAGGTAACTGTTGGAAATAAGTTTGATGACTTGTTATGTAATGCTGCTGGTTAGTCCAGTAATGCCCATCACCCACCAGTTGTGAGGGAAACAGCTGGTGTTAGCAAACCAATTCACCGGTGTGTTTATTCATTTTGTGCACACAAGGTGCTAGCTCACTAAATTAACTCTCACTAGCTCACTGTCTAAACTAAATAATTAATGATACGTGTTTAGGTGTATTGAACTTAAGGTGGCGCTACGCAGACTCAACAGTATATGACCTCAGAGTACTGCAGTATATTGATATCATACAACGATCAGGCTTCTCAACACCACTTGTCAGTCACATGATTTGTTCAATTTGTTCAAAAATGTGTTAAATGTGTGTAAGAGTTTATGTTCATATCGAGTGAACGTATATGTTTTTATATAAGATTGTAGAATCAGATTTTATATCAGATTGTAGAATCAGATTTTATATCAGATTGTAGAATCAGATTTTATATCAGATTGTAGAATCAGATTTTATATCAGATTGTATCAGATTTTAAATCAGATTGTGGATTGCTGATTGTAGAGATTGTACAAGCAATAACAGAAGCACAGCAGATTTCATTGCTGTATCATTAAATCTTTTATCACAAACAGCTGAAGGCAAGCCAGGCAAAAAATAGGCAATTAATACAAGATTCAGCATGTTAAACTATTCTTTTTTATATATTTAGCTCTTAGAGAAATCTAAAAGCAACTGCATGTCAGAAGATCCACAAACTTAACATGTCTCTCTTTTTTAACTTATCTTTTCTATTAATGTTTTTTTTACTAACACATTTTTTTAATTATTCTGCTGATTGTGGGAAAACTAGTTGCAAACTAGATGCGATGTAATATAATGTAATGCATTTAATGAGTCACTGCTTGGCTTCCTACAGTCATGTGCAATGCAGATGTTTTCAGAAAAGGTGCAGAAAGCTCTCATTCAGCATCCTGGGGAATTTAATCCAGATATGATGAGAACCAAACAGAGCAGCCTGAGAGAAAAGAGCCTTTTTGTGTGTCTTTGTGTTTGCTCTATTGAAATTTCATTTGTTTTTCATTATGATATGGTCCTTTTTTTGTTCTACTGCAGAGTGCGTTTCTCTTGCAGCTGCAGCAAACAAGATTTTGAAAGTCTTCTTATATGACAGAAGGCAGAAAATCATTTTGCTTTACTGCTCATTCCATTGACAAAATGCAGGCAGACAATTACATTATGTGTATAGAAGATGCCAGCAACACTATGTTATCTATACCGTCTTGACTGGTAATACCACATACTCTATGCATTTATTTTTTCCTGTTTCTTCTGATTTTTCTTATTTCTATGCTGTGCTGTTTGTTTTAAAAGTGTGTCTTCTGTAAAACTGCTTTGCAAAAACATTGTAAATAACCTTACAGAAATACATTTGAATTGAATTGTATTACTCCTGGGATGGGGTCTTTTCACTAGTAGCCATTTGCTTTGCTAACTTCATTTTTCATGAATTTGACAGTGGCATGAGCAACAGCGATTGCTGAATGTCCAAACTGTGTCTTATACAGTTTGATACTGCAGTCAAGTAAAAATATCAACACTAGCAACCAAACCAAGCAACCTCCAGCGATTTAACAGCTGTCTGTGTAAATGCCCCTTAAGAAACCCATTGAATGCATTCAATATATACAGCCTGTGAATTACAGTTCATTTAGCACCAGTTTTATCTCTTCCTTTTTGTTTCTTAGTTTGTAGCACAGCCAAACTGTCAGCAGCTGCTCGCATCTCGCTGGTATGATGAGTTCCCGGGCTGGAGGCGTCGCCACTGGGCCAGCAAGTTGACCACCTGCATGTTTATTGGATTACTCTTTCCTTTCTTTTCATTGGTCTACCTGGTCGCTCCCAAGAGCCAATACGGCCTCTTCATTCGAAAACCCTTCATCAAGTTCATATGTCACACCGCTTCCTACCTGACCTTCCTCTTTCTCCTGCTGTTGGCCTCTCAACACGTTGTCAATGTTGTGCCTAATATGCAAGGCCCAATGCCCAACCCTGTGGAGTGGATGATCCTACCCTGGGTTTTAGGTAATGTCTTTTTGGTTGATCTGACGGAAAATCCCAAAGTCTGATCTGAAGAATCTGATTTTGGTTGATGTTTTGTTAAATTTTATAAACTTTTACAAAATTTGTTGGAATACTTAATTTTGATTGGTCATTCAGCTGTATTTGGTATTTCTGAATACTCCAATATGGCAACACCGTATACTAGTATTTCTTTATTTGTACTAGTATTTATTATTTGTAATAAGCAGGATAATGCAGTCAGGTCCAGATCACCTTGTTAGGGTTTATTTTCCTGTTGATTATTCCTGTATTTTTTCATTACAGGTTTTGTGTGGGCTGAGATTAAACAAATGTGGGATGGTGGGTTTCAGGATTACATCCATGACTGGTGGAATCTCATGGACTTCGTCATGAATTCTCTGTATCTGGCCACCATTTCATTGAAAATTGTAGCTTACAATAAGGTAAAACAACGATATTGATCATATGAAAATATCGCATTTAAACTTGCTCTCTTGCTGAGTTTTTCCCATCACCTTATTAAAATGTTCTGTGTTACTCTTATGGATATAGAATAATCCTTATGTACTTAATATAGATTTACCAAGTGTGACGCAACAAAGTGACAAAAACTAGCTACACTTAAAAGATCTCTTCCGTGTTCATCCGTGTTTTTGTCCTAATCAGTCATGGTCCTGACAAGCAACTGAACATTTTGGCTATCACTTGGTTTTATTTTGTAACATCCCACTTAAAGCATACTTTCTCTGATCAGAAATACTGCTTTGTATGTTTATTAAAGATCGGATGTTCTGATTGGCTGAGATTCCTCCACATCAAACATTTTTGTATTTGTTTATTATTGTCTCTGGAAACTTAATGTATCACTAGTTTGAACACATGGTAATTATGATTTAATACTGTACGCAATACTCTGCACCTGTTTTTCTGCAGTACAATGGAGATGGAATGGAACGGAAGGAATGGGACATGTGGCACCCCACCTTGGTGGCCGAGGCCTTGTTCGCCATTGCTAACATATTTAGCTCATTACGACTGATTTCACTCTTCACAGCCAACTCCCACCTTGGTCCTCTACAGATCTCTCTTGGCCGAATGCTCTTGGACATCCTTAAATTCCTTTTCATTTACTGCCTGGTGCTGCTCGCCTTCGCAAATGGACTCAATCAGCTGTATTTCTATTACGATGAAAAACGCGTAAATAACTCAAACGACCCATGCAAGGGCATTCGCTGTACAACGCAGAACAATGCTTTCACCACGTGAGGAGCTGTAGTTCTCTCAAATCTATAGATTAACCTTTATTTCACTTGTTAAAGTCTGTCAAAATAGTGATACTATGTTTTAATGAATTCTTTTTTCAGTATGTTTGAGACATTGCAGTCATTGTTCTGGTCCATATTTGGGCTGATTTCCCTGTATGTGACCAACGTTGGGCCCGATCACCAGTTCACCGAGTTTGTTGGCGCCACAATGTTTGGCACATACAACATAATCTCTCTGGTGGTGCTGCTCAATATGCTAATCGCTATGATGAACAACTCCTACCAACATATTGCTGTAAGTACAACAAATGGTGTTTTTATCCTTTGAAAAGTTGATAACATGTCCATTACCAGTTCAGATATAAATGAAAAAGTGTTATATTTTTCAGTACTGTGATCACTGTTTAATCACCTTTAGGCAGTTCATTTCACATGTTCCTTCTGTGTCAAATGTAGTATCTCAGTTTATTCTTGCTATCAGTTTACTCTCAGATTTACATATTCAGCTCTTCTACTCTACGATTGGTTCACAGGATCATGCTGACATTGAGTGGAAGTTTGCCAGAACTAAACTTTGGATGAGCTACTTTGAGGAGGGTGGCACACTGCCGCCTCCCTTCAACATCATCCCAAGCCCAAAATCGTTGTGGTACCTCTTCAGCTGGATCAGGAGCCACTGCTTTAATGTTCAAATCCAAAAAAGAACTGAGACTATTAGATCTCTTGGGGTAATCCAGTAATAATCCATTTAAACAATTAATATGAGGAGCAATAGTCCTTCCAAAATGTTACATTTTCAAACTTTCTTTCATGGATTTCTTTCATGGATTTCTTTTTAAGATTAATGTCCACGGTTCTGGTATTCATAAATCAAAAACAGATTTATATTGTTAAGCTCTAAAAAAAGTAATTATTCACTGAAATTGTATGAATGTCTCTTTTAGAAGTGCTGAAACAAGATGCGTAAATGTTTTGCTATATTTTTAGCTGCTGAGAGTCTCTGCCTTGTAATATAGCAAAGTTTGTGTATTGAAAAATCATTACAATTTAGCTTTTAAATCTATTTCTCAGATACGGGCTGCTGAAAACGTCCGCATAAATCGTCAGTACCAGGTAATGATGTCTCTTTCAAAACAACTGATGATTACATCATCATTAAATAAATCTGTCTACAATCTGTACTTTGCATGACATCATCAGCTAAAGGTCACAGCCTGGTACAGTCACTTAATTTCACACACTTTAAATCTACTTACAGTTCTACTCTTCTTTTTGTTTAGTGTAATGTTTAATTCCATTAAGTCTAATTTTAAAGAATGAATCTGATCTTTAAGGAGGTGCTAAGAAACCTTGTTAAGCGTTATGTAGCAGCAATGATCAGGGACGCTAAAAAGGAGGAGGGGCTAACGGAGGAGAACTTTAAGGTAAATTGTGTGTGGCTTTTTTATTGCGGTAATGAAAAATACTACAGCAATGTGATAAAACAATGTTGAATGTTGTGTACATTAAGCATGTATGTATGTTTGTATTAATATTATTGACAGGAACTCAAGCAGGACATCTCAAGCTTCCGTTATGAGGTGATGGGAATGATGAAAGGTACCAAACTTGGCATGCCGGCCTCAAAAGCAACTACGGGAGCCTCAAACCTGGCATATCCCGATAGTTCTCTAAAGTGCAACCCTGCTTCAGCTAAAAATCAACTAACAGGCAAAAAGAGACTGCAGAGTGTCACCACCTCTATCATCCAGGAGGGCGGCGCCAAAGCCAATTCCTGTAATTCTGGTGGCTTAAACAGCCTAGCTGATGGTTCTGTCCCAAACAGGACTGTTACCTGTGGACTAAACAACAGAGGGGCAAACAACCCATGTGAGATTTACTCTGTGTCAGAGGAATCTGGTGAGTCTGAGACTGAAGAACACAATGATGGTATACAAAGTGAAAACTCCAAGGCACCAAAAAATCTGAATAAAAAAACAGATTTAGAGATTGATGACGTGAAAGAGCATGCACACATGCGTTGTATTTGCGCCGAAATGAACGAGATAAACAATGAATACGAAGGATGCAGATTATAGCGACGTGTGAACGCTAAAGAAGTGATCTGACACCAGTCGCTGCAACACGTAGTCGTTTTTGGAAATTTTCTGGAGGTTTGCTGGTTGTTGATGAAGGAAATGGACTGCTACATGATCCATAAATCACACTCTATCCCAGTAGCAGCTGTGGTCAAGCTGTGGTCAATGTCCAGCAGCTGTTGCTGTGTCATCTGATCATTAAGTCCAGTCCTGGAGTCTCAGGGATGATTGTCCCCTTTGGGTGAATATGGGGTCCAATGTTGTCACAGTTATTAACACTATAACAAGTGTGTAAACAAGTGTTTAAACGATCTTCTAGTTTATCGCTGCTCTACATTTCTCTCAGCTGACTCGTATATTAAGGAGCAACAGCTGACCCCTTGCTAGTATTCAATTCTGCCTTACTAAGATAGAATTAGCATTTTTTTTGCATTAGCATCCGTGGTTTACCATAAGAGATGTCATTACTGTCACGCAACCTAATATCTTGAATAAAGGTTACTATGCAAATATTGAAAACACTTTTTACACTTTTTAGTCACATTTTGCATTGTGCATGAGGCAATTGAGAATGAACAAGGTGAAAGCTGACTTTTTCAACTGTAGATTACTACAAGATACTGATACTAAAGTTACGGTAATCACATATACTTTATGATACAGTATATACATATAATTTGTCATTTGAAAGGCTAGAAAGGTTTGGTGAGCACAGCATCAATAGATACTTATTTATGTATCTGAAAGTGTTATTCTGTGGTTTGGGAAAACTTCTGTTTCATAAACTGGAAGCTTCTATCTTTGTTTACGTATAAAGTTACTGCCTCATATTACAAGTCATGAATTAATGCACAAATATAAATAAATGAGTATATGCTATGATTGGTGGAAATCCAAGTTTATTTGGAGAGACTGAATACATAATCAATGAATAAACTATGACAGTGACATGTTTAAAAATTGCATAATGCTGGTTAGAGACTAAAGACAGTAATAGGAAAGTTTTTGAGAAACAAAACTGAATATATTTGTGGATTTAATGTGTAGGGTGAAAATGATTTAAGTCTATGTGGGTAACATATGAATTCAGCTACCGAATACATTAACATGTATAAACATGTTTATACTGTTATTAAATTACAGATATTCAATATTGTGCACCTAACAAAGAACAGCAAAGAATATTTTCACAAAGCTCATAATTGAATGCAAAAAAAAATCTAATGCAGATGTACAGACCAACAAACGTAAAAAGAAACATAGTCCTACTCTTCATCTTCCATTAAATTTGATACAATATTAACCTTTCTAGAAATTAGGTTTAACATTATTATATTATTTGCCAAAATGAAACACCACCGTGTATTCATCCGTAACACTGAATGTTATTTATGCAAAGAAATGGCTTCTAATGACTTTGTATGTGTATTTACTAAAGTCTCTGTGTGGCTGTATTATAAATTATAGATCTGCTTTAGAATTTATAGAATAGAAATTATAGAAATAAATCATAAAATGCATATTACTAATTTTGGTGGACAATTAGCTATTTAAGTACAAGCAAGGGTCACATCACAGTCTCTCCAGAGTCACACACCACCAGCAACAGGTAATATGTTGTATATTGTAATGAACTGGTTGGATATGAAGTAGTTTAAAGATGGCTTATGACTGCAGTGTAGCACATTTCAGTGTGGGAGGGTAAAATCTGAGCTGATTTATCCAGCTAATTTGTTTCACATTCTCTGTCCTTCACCATGCCACAAAGGCTTTTCTATAATTTATTTGCATTAGCACCCCAGAAAGTCCAGTCTGCAGCCCAAGGGCACTTGAATGAAGTTTAAAGAGCAGCAGTTCATTTGGACTGCAACCAGTGCCAATGTGCTTAACACGCTCTGCTTTATGCATGCTAAACTCCAGAACTGTGGAACTGACCTCACCAGCATTGTAAACAGTTATATTACTGCAGAGAAAAAGCAGAAGGCTAAAAAGTTGATGAGTACATTTGCAGAGGACAACACATGTAAAAGTTTCATTTCTTTCCAGTAGAGTACAGAAGCAATATTATCTGCTTTGGCTATGGTTTGGGTTATGGTGTAAATTAGTTGCTGATAATTAATTCAACTAATAAAAATTAATTAATAAAAAGTTTTTTTCCACTATTAATATTTGAAGTTGAAATGGAAATACATACATTAGGGGAAGTTTTTTTTTTTTTAATGATTAGGCACTATTTCCTTTGTTTAACCTTTTCAGTAATCTTTAGTTTATTAGTCCAGTGGCGTAACAAAATATAACTGCATAACGTTTTTTTATAATAAGAAAAAAGCTTTAGATTGCTAGCTTTTAATTGCTATAATTATTCCTATTATAATCCTATTATTATTATATGTAAGTCATGAACGTAATGATTGACTAACAATTATAAGTGCTCTTTTATATACCCAAATATTTTTATTTCTAAACGAATACAACAAGACGTTGCGTCGCGTTCAACTTAAAGTAATCGAAGTATGACATCAAAATACCGCGAGAGCAATCCGAAAGCATAGCCTGCCCTCGAATCGCTCTCGCGGTACTTTGATGTCATACTCCGATCGTCTATGAGTGACGTCAGCAACAGAGATTTTGAGCGTTGCAAATAGCTTTGAAATGTTTGTGTATCACTGAGTATAAAACAAAGCTCCTAACAAAAATGTTTCAGCGGAACATGATGGAATTTGTAAGTGTTTTTTATATTTTATATGACGCGGCGGACAACTAACTGTCCAATGTGATTTTGTTTATAGTAAAGACGGATTTAATTGAATGGACGGATAAATGCTTTCACGAGTTTCACAGAGTTTGTCAAACATTAGAGGTCTCAGTTAGATTATGTGAATGCAAGTATTTAGTTCTGTCAAACAGACTGACAGCTGTATTTTCCAACACTAAAGAAAATTCTGTGGCACAGATTACATTTTTATGAGCACCATTTTACTTTTATTTTATGTATTGTACTGCTAGTTAGTTAGTTTAATTTATTCATTCCGTCTTTCTTTCCAAGACCACTCAAGGCAAGACCACTCACTGTGACCACTTACTTTGTACTTGTCAATGTTGTTGTTAATATCCTCTGATTATTATAATTAGGCTAACTAATACTTTGTTTGTTTGTAATCTAAAGGCCTCTGGTGAATAGAATAAGTAAAATACATGTTTTACCCCAATGGCAGCTCTTAAACACTATAAATTTGATTTGGGATTTTATTAGCTCTTTAATTCTCCATAATGGTGCATGATGAATAACTGCATAAAGCTTTTAAAAAGTTTCAAACATTAGCCCACACTGTTAAAGAGCATATTGTGTGTAAATGTAACAGGGAAAGAAACATGCTCCTGGCAAAATGTATCCAGGACAATAGCAGATCTCTGCCTAAAATCTACTGTGCTCCTGATGTTGCTAGAATGTAGTCAAGGCCCTGTGTACTACTAAGTCTTCACCACTAGAGGTAGATGCACACACAGGGTTAAACCAGACTTGAACCATTAAACACAGCTCCTAAATATTTCCTGACACTAATTCAGATCCTTTAGGCAGTTCTATTCCCATCCTCAGTTGGCTTCACCCCCACACCTTTCCATGCCAGAGAGTATGAGATAATCGCAGATGAGATTCTTGGGAGGTTTTACAGCTTTCCCATCTGTCTTTGCTTTGTCTAAAGGGCTGCCTGAGACCTTATCCCTGAGTCCAGCCTAAGCCGCATGAGTCCAGAAATGGACAGCAGCCCAGCAATTAATAAACTGGCTGAGATGGAACAGTTACAGTGCTGGGACATTATTCTTTCATCTGATTTTCTTCAGAAGCATTGTGCAGTGTGCAAATAATGAGCATTCTGTCATACAGTTGTGTGAATGTAAAACAAAGCCTTTTCTGGCAAATAGAGTCAGTTATACGGATGTATGTTGAGATGCAGTTTGAATGGAGCATTTTTATTTTGGCAAACAGAAAGTTGAAATCTGTTGATATGGGTGACAAAATAAAAACAATACACTGTGCATGTTTTGATCGTACGGTATGTGTGAATCCAGCATAAAACATGTAAATTACTGTAATAAGCTGTAGAACTATACTGTGATATGTTTTACAGAATGTTTTTTTTTAAAGTAAGAATGTAATATGAAATTTTTCATTATGCATTTTTACATATGAAGCACACCAAAATAGGCAGTTACAACTGGAAATTGTGGTGATTTCATTATAAGGGCCTTAATTTCTTTACTCACTGTTTGTGTAAACGGGGAAAGTTCCTATTAGGCGCACAGGGTTCCCACGGAGGGGGCGGTTCAATAGGAAACAGGTTGATTCTCTGTATTAATCGTGTGTGTGTCATTGTGTGTGTTCGAGACTGAAAAAAAGGGGAGGGGTGCTATAAATGCTGGATCCTTGCAGCTCGCTCCCATTCCTGGTGTTTTTTCAGTGGGCTTGATTTGCAGGGGATACTTCAATATGATACTCCTGTTTACAGCTGTATTTACCATCCTGGCGCTGTCCTCCCTGGATCAGGTGGATTGTTCAGCGTATGACAAGATAGTATCGCACAGCCGCATCAGGGCTAAGAATGAAGGGTAAGAGCTGATCGTTTTAAAAGTTCACCTTTGAGAAATTTCGGAGGAGATGGGAGGGACCAATAATTGATATTTGGTGATTATGCTAAATGTCATTAATGGCATCAAATATTAAATTATATATGTTGGGGTCCAAAGGAATTTTATATTTTATTTACTTTTGAAAAAAAATCAAAAGTTTTGGAATTTTGCTAATGTGCTAGTTTGGGACGTTGATGGTCATCACCTCTTATTGCTTTAATTTAAACATGCAAGATGTTCTTTGGTGGATTCCGAAATCTTTTTGGGGTAACATGGATCTTTTGCACAAACTTTTGGAGTTTATGAGACTTACAAAGGAAAAAACAGAAAAGTTTATTAGTTAATTGAAATAATGCAGTTAATTTAGATCATGCAAATGTTTATACGTAGATGTTCATGTTTTAAAAAAAGGGTAAATCAAAATTTGCTATTTTTTATCTACCTTGCACAAATGCATTACAGAAGTGAATCCATCATCAACCTGCAGAATGCAGCATATATTGTTTAAACCTGTTTTACTTTCTTTTTCTATGTTCTCCCAGTAATTTTAAACATAAAATTATCCGCCTAAATAAACATTTCTGTGGTGTGTAAGTCTGTCAAGAATGCAGTTATTAACACCCTCCTCCCCCTCTCTTCCAGACCCAATGTGTGCGCTTTACAACAGGTCATGGGGACCAAAAAAAAGTACTTCAGCACATGCAGGAACTGGTACAAGAAGTCCATCTGCGGCAAGAAGGCGTAAGTCGTCCATTGCCTTTCTCTCTGACCCTCTCTGCTGTAGCCCCATCCCATGAACAGGTCAGAGGTCAGGGGTCACTGTAATGTGCTTGTGGTAGTCATGGTGATGTTGGGTCAAAGCGTGAGGTGTTACATTGATCATCTTTTGTTGCTGCTTGGATTGAAACAGAAATATCTGAAACAACTGATAGGCTGGTAGAAGGTTCCCTTTCAAAACAGACAAGTTTGTTTTAGACTTTCATCTTGTAATGCAAAACATTGGACTATTTCCAGGAAAAGTAGGGAATGCTCTCACTGGTAATATTATAGCTGGAATGATAAAACATCAGTCAAATGTGAATGTGATGTGCAAGTTTTAGAAACGTGGCACTTGTAAAACAATATATGTTCTTCTTGGTAAGTCTATTTTTACCTGATTTTAGTAACGTTCATCATGTTAATGATAATACAAATAATATCCAGCATAATATGAGCTGAAAGGAAACACATTTCTGGTTTAGTGTGGAGGGATGGATATTTGATCCTAACTGAAAAGTCAAGGGGTACAGTTAGGAAACACTCCCCTACGCAAGATACCTTCAGGCTGCGTTTAAACTGCAAGTCTTAATGCTCAGATCCGATCTTAAGTCCATATCCGCCTGTTTACACTTACATTACGCTTCTTATCCGATTCCCGTGTTTACATAATACATTTAATTGCATTGGGTCCTTTCTCTAAGCACTCAGGAAGACTACATGATTGTCATCAGCCAATTGCATCATTTTTTATGCTAAATAAAGTGCAACTCTTGTGAGGTGAATATAGCTAAATGTGTGTATTGCTTCATGTCTGGGCTCCAGTTGCAGCTCTCTGGCTCTGTTTGTCTCTGTTGTCTTCTCAAATGCCACGCTAATTTTCTTCATGTTCCAGCACACATCAGGAGAATGACGTAAGCTTGTTTCTGGGCTCTGTCAGGTTGTGATGTGCTGGAGGCCTCAGGGACTGCTGACTAGTTATTGGCAGATAAAGTGTTTAGGCTCGACTCAGCCTTTCCATTGGCAGAAACGACAGCATATAGAGAGAGTAAAAACTCTACCCTTGGGAGGTGTCTGTGTGTATAAATTTTTCTGCTAAAACTTTGTATATTTGTTTTTCATGCTTTTCTTGATTTCATACCACTTTGTCCTCCTCTTTCTTCATTTCTTTCTATTTAAAGATGTAAGTCATTTAAATAGTAAGATTTTGTAAGTCGTTTTCTATGCAAGTCGTTTTTTAAAAGATATGTTTATTACAATAAAAAGTTCAAAAACACTGTCATATCAATTCCTGATGGATAAATGTGTGTCAGTTTTTCTCCATCACTGTTTTGCTCTGAATTATATCAAATTCTGAAATTAAAACAAGCCACAAAAGAGTTTCACATTGGCTTTTCGCTTTTTATGATTTTTAAAGTGTACACGTGTATATGTTTATGGCCTAAGTTTAAAAGTCTGTGTGCATATATACATGCGTGTGTGTGTGGTCAGGGGTAGAGTGAGGGTTTGGGGGATAGAATATACAGTTTGTACAGTACACAAGTCTTTATGTCTATGGAAAGTCCCCACAAAGCATAGAAACCTAACAAGTGTATCTGTGTTTGTGGGGGGCTGTCAAACACTCCCTGATAACACATATCTATATATTCCTAATGGATTATTTGTTATCACATAACTGCTGCCTTTGGTAAAGATTAAAGAGGATGTCAAAACTGCCCGGCATAGTTCAATGAGTTTTATGACACACCTCAATTGTCACCCTCTTTATCGCCTGCCGTGGGGTCTTTCTTTAGGATCTGTTTGACCATCCCTGCCAATAGCCCCTCTGGTCACACTAAGAAACATGTGAAAGCACTTGGAGTTGTTGTCTCCTGGGAGGTCGATTCAATGATTAAAGCACACAGAATCCCATCCTGCTGTGATATGTATTGCCTCGAGTCTTTACCCGGTTCCCCTCGGATACATTTTGGGCAGGGAAAGGTCCAAGCCCGTCTTGCTGTGCCGGCCACACAGGAAAGTTTGAGTTAGGCTGCCTGCCTGTGGGCCTTTCCCAGGATCCCCTGCTCACTTCCTTTCTTTACCAACATTGGGAACAGCTGCAATTTCTGTCTCATGAAAGAGAGACAGAGCGAGAGAGATAGACAGAGAGCATGTAATCCATGCTGTGTCAGGTGCCTTTTTGCTGCTGTACCACAGTCTGACAAACAGCAGAGCTGTGTGGTATGATAATTCACAAAGCCACATATCTTTCACTGAAGCCAGTGAGGAAAGATATTCGTCACGGCCATGAGTGAATTACATGGACACAACAGCTGTTTGAAAGACATGTTTTCTTCTTTCCTTCAGCGTAAGGCATTAGAAAACTTCCAGACAGTGGCCGTTACACCAGATTACTTCAAATTAGAAGTTAGCTTGGGAAGGAGGCCTGTTTTCCACATTTTGTATTTTTGATGATTGTTTTAATTCAAAGTGAAAGCCATCATGTTTAGAATTGTTTCTTCTAGACATTAATAATATTAAATGGGAAGCCAATAGAACGTCTTCGCTAATTTTTTTGCTTCCCAGATTTTCTACTTTACAGAGGCCCCGATGATGTCACATGTCTCCCCTTTTCTTTCGGAAAAAAAGAAACTTTAAATGAGACCTTCACAGTGTCTCCTGAGCTATGAAAGACCACCCTCAGAGTATCAAAACGCTGCCCTGGGACCTTATGATCTGTTTCCTAAACCCATAGAACACTTGATGTTTCTCCCCGTTACACGGTAGATACAGAAAATACCTGTTACTGTTAAAGATAGACATCAGTCATCAGGCTGTCAATGGAGCCCTAGGGCAGGTGACCTCACATGTCTGAGACAGTGTACTTTCTTCATGAGAGCTGAACACAGGGCCTCTTGTGTTGACTCAACTTTTGTGGGCTTCCCGATGAGGCAATACTTCAGAACCTGATGTTTGATGAATTACAGACAGAAAATAGAACACAGAAGTATTTGAGGAGAGACTTTTTTGGACGATTTGCAGAGAAGGTGTTTATGTTTTCTAACGTTATTATCTTAATGGATAATGTAAATTTGTGTTTTACTGGCAGCCATGAATATTGAGTTTAGGTTTGTGTCTTGGAAAAGTACAAAACTGACATGATTTGATATTGAAGAAATGCAAAAAAAAAAATTTCCAAAACAAACCCAGATGGTTGAACAACCATGGTTTTATTCTCGGTTGATTATAAACCAAAAGTAAACTTTACGAGTAAATTAACTGGATATTAGACCAAATATTTAATAATCAGTTATTAAATGATACAGAAACAATGATCAACATCTCAAGTTCAACATCTTGATTTGAACATGATGTATATTTATGATAATGGTCTTGTTTATGTATTGCAGGGTGGTTTTATATGAGTGCTGCCCAGGTTATATAAAGTTGGATGGGATGCGCGGTTGCCCTGCAGGTTTGTATTCACACATACCTTAAATATGAGCAATTGTAATAGTGATGCAAATTGGAAACGCAAGCATTGCTTAACTTTGTTTATATGTTATGCAGTATAAGTATTATTATATTATAATATATCTATTGATTAGTGTTGGTATACTTTAGCAATTATTGTGCATTTATGATAACTTTAGGGTCATGTTTTGGTTTAAAATGGGTAATTCATTGACTATGAGTTTGGTGGGGGAGAACTTTAGCTTTAGTTCTCTAAACGCAATTCAAAACCAGCTGGCTGCTTCTACCCCTGTGGTTAATGATCCACAGAAGGACTTAGAGAAAAGTTGTGGAGTTGAGTTTGACATCATTGTCTAAAAGAGGATCGAAATGTTGCATGTGTGTGAATGTTAGAAACTGTACATGAAACTTCTTACTCGTTTCCTTTTTTTATCAGTGGCCCCTATTGACAATGTTTACGGCACCCTGGATCTGGTCAAAGCCAAGATCACCAAGGAATACTCAGAGAAGGCCAAACTAAAAGAGGAACTCCAGGGAGATGGTACCTACACAATGTTCGCACCCAGTGATGATGCCTGGGAAACGTTGGATCCGGTGGGTCTTGTTCTAGTCTATGTGTTAACCATCACTTATTCTGAGATCCAATATTTACATGCTGAGTGATCAAAGCTATGTGATATTACAAAGCATACCTACTTACTCACTGGTAAAATTTGCAGAACTGAGCTTATTAAAAGTAAAGGAATATTTCAACATGCAGACCTATTATTTTACCTCTGAACCCAGTGCTTTGATCTTCCATATTATCTTTGTCTGAAGGTCTCATGTTAAATTTGCAGGCTTTGAAAGCTGATATGGTGAACAGTGGAACCTCTAAACTTTACAACGTCCTCCACCATCACATGGTCAACAAACGTCTTCTCACCAAAAACCTCAAGAATGATATGGCAGTAGAGTCCATGTACAACCAACAAGGCCTCTACATCAATCACTACTCAAATGGAGTATGTGTCTCATTTCTTTAGATGCTTGTGTTAGGACAATCACCTAATTTCCTAACTATATCTATGAAATGTCATTAAACTGAACTGTGTTAATGTTTTCAAGGTCGTCACTGTGAACTGTGCCAGGATCATTCATGGCAACCAGGTGGCAACTAATGGAGTCGTTCATGTCATTGACCGAGTCATTAGTCCCACGGACCAAACGATAAAAGACGTGATTGAAACCAACGATGAGCTCTCTTCACTGAACGTATGTGCCATTATAACTGTGGTTTTACAAAACACAACAACATACTTTAATAATGCTTTGCTATAGCTAGACTGGTAAAGCAACTCTATGCATTGGAAGGTTAAGGGTTCGATTCCCAGGGAATACTTTACATGTTCTGATGAAATGTATAGTTTAAATGAGGTGTAATTTAAAAAAAAAAATTTTGTTTGTATCTTTCTCAGGCAGTGGGTGTGGCGTCGGGTCTCCAGGACCAACTGGGTGAGCCTGGACACTACACCCTGTTTGCTCCAACCAATGAGGCTTTTGAGAAACTAGACAGAGAGGAACTAGAGAGACTTATGGGTGACAAAACTGTACTTCAAGGTAACCATATTCTTAATGGCATTTTGTGTTGCTTATACAGCCACAGAACAGCTAACATAATCTGTGTTCTGTTGCATTCTTGCATCTTAATGCACTACAATGCTAATTTAGTCTATCTGTCCATTCTCCAAATCTGCTTATCCTTACGCTCCTTAAGTCACAGGGATCTGGAAACTATCCCAGCATCTCGGGCCATCGACAGGGTACACCCTGAATAGATGGCCAGTCTATTGCGGGGCAAACACACACACATTCACAAACACCCACACAGCTAATGGCAATTTGTTATATCCAGTTTACCCGACCTGCATCCAATTTACCTTTTGGACTGTGGGGGAAACCGGATTATCTGGAGGAAATCCACGCTGACACAGACAGAACATGCAAACTCTACAGAGAAAGGCCTCCTGCCTCAGCCTGGGTTTGAACCAGGAACTTTGTAAGATGTGTATAATGCAAATATAGATATGGCACATGCTTCAGATAAAGGAGGAAGAGAATATAATGATTTTTCATAGTTTGAAACACTGGCAGTCTCAGGTTTTGAGTAAACTCACTAAATTCTGTCCAGTGCAAACTGTCACATTTTAAGACTGTAGGCAAACAGCAGACCCAACCAATCCTTATAGCCAGTTCTTAGACATTGAATAATGTTTTATCAGACCCTGCTGAAAAAATGGTTACTTTGTGGTCAGTCAAATATAAGTGGTGCATAACACAAAGTATGTCTGTTTTCCTAGTACAGAATTGACATAATACTGTAGAGAATAAAGGGAGCAAATATTGCCTAATAAGGTGGTATTATAAAGATCAAGAAAAATCTGTGTGACCTTTTATATGACTGAGGTTATTATTTTCAAAAATAAAAGTAAAAAAAATAACATTGGGTTATGTTAATTGCATTTGGTTAGTTTGAGACGCTTCAGATCAGACAAAGTGAAGCTTTGTTGTAAACAACATGCAGTTTTTTTCTAAAGGCAATTAAGTGACTGATGTAAATGTGGTAATGGAAAACTTTATTCATTGGAAGCCAAAGGCACATAATTGATTAAGCTGCTTTTCTTTCCTAATCTTGTGTCGATTAAGTACCTAATTGTTTATATTTTAGGCTGTAGGAAAATATCAGCTGTTTATGGTAAGTAGAAGATTATCAGAACACATACACCCTGCTGTACTTGTACTGGTTAAACAGATACAGAGAAGTGAGGCCAAAAGCCACAGCTGCTGGGCAAGCGGTATCAAAGTCAAGATGATGTCATAGTTCCCTCTTCACCAGATTTCCTCCACACAGGAAGAACTGGGCGGATTTCTCATTGGACAACATCAGCTTCTGTTTTGTTAATTGTCTCTGGAGGTCTATTGCCTTAAACCAGGCTTAGACTTCTGTGAAGATAAAGACGTTTCAAAACAATTTACTGTCAATGCACAGTTTATTTTTCAGTCTGTATCTAACCCTTTCTTCTTATGTTTGTTTTGGTTATTTCTCAAGCTCTTTTGAACTACCACACCCTGAACTCGGTCCAGTGCTCTGAGGCCATTATGGCGGGTTCCATCCACGAGACCCTTGAGGGAAGTAACATTGAGATCGGATGTGACGGCGAGAGCCTTACAGTCAACGGTATCAAGATGGTGCTAAAGAAGGACATCATCACCAGCAATGGTGTCATTCATCTGATCGACCAGGTGCTTATGCCTGACTCAGGTGAGCCGTAGACTCTTTACACACCTGTTCCGTTCAGCCTTGAAGTTCTGTTAGCTTAAATAATGCAAAATACATGCTAATACAGTTTTGCTAATCAGCTGTGAACCAAACAGGTATAAAGTACATAGATTTGGCTTAACATCTCGTGTTCTTCTCCCAGCCAAGCAGGTGATGGAGCTCATGGACAAGGCTCAGAGTGTCTTCACTGACATGGTGTCCGAGCTCGGCCTTTCTGCCGCCATGAAGCCTAAAACAGAGTATACCGTTCTCGCCCCGCTCAACGGCGCCTTCACTGGTCAGTTTACACATGACACTTGGCTATGGTTCATATATGTAGTTTTGGGAAAGTGGGTATTGCCAGATGTCTTGTTTGTGCAGACATTTAAGGTAAATAGTTGTGGAAGTAATTGTTTTTATTGCAGTATAAATTTTGTGAGTGTTATAAAAAGTTTTATACAACAGGAAACTTATTTTTCTCCTACGAACCCCCAAAGTTGCATAAATACCTTTTTTTTTTTTAAAGTTGGGTTTGTAATAGTTTATTATTTGATTTATATAATTTAGAAAGTCTAAGCAGGCTATAAAGCGTTCTTTCCATGAAAGAGACTAAGTGTGTTTTATTTATTGTGCTCTATTTGCTGATGTATGGTTTGTATTATGTAACTTCAAGCGATATCTCATCCACCTGTCACAGATGAGGTGATGTCTATGGATGAGCGTCTTCTGAAGATTATCCTTCAAAACCACATCCTGAAATTTAAAGTTTCTCTGAATGAGCTCTACAATGGGCAGCTGCTCGAGACCCTTGGAGGAAAACTGCTGAGGGTCTTCGTTTATCGCACGGTGAGAAACAAAGACTGTGTGCTGTTGTCTATGAAGGAGAAACAAGATTGTGGACCTGCAAACAATTACTTGTAAATTGCACCAAATCCATGGATATAAACCATTTAATCTGCTTTATTACTGCACTGGGGTTTGGTAGATATGTTTAATACTTTTGTTTATTGTGTTGAGGTAAGTTTGGAAAGCTGAAATTTCTCCTGACTGAACTCAATACTGCGTAAAAGGTCCAAAGCAGAATTATCTTACGTGTCTTCTAATGCTTTGGGTCACATGTTGATTTTCCATGTGTCAGGCCGTGTGCATTGAGAATGCGTGTATGGTGAGGGGAAGCAAAGAGGGCAGTAATGGAGTCCTTCATCTGATGACTTCTCTGATCCAACCAGCCCAGACAACCATCTATGAGCTGCTCTTAAAAGACGGACGCTTCAAGTGAGATGATCAACATATCATACTTTTGTTCATTCTATATTAAACGCACTAACACTAGAGTGTTTGCAAAGAAACACTATTGATTTTTCTCAAGCATTCTGATTGTTCCAGACATCTTATTGATTGATCGAATTCAGTAATTAATTCAGCCTCAACATACAAACATATTTGTTTAAAAAATAATCTGCAAAAACTGTAAAAAAAATTGTTTAAAAAATAATCAAGTCTCATTGACTTGCATTGATGGAAAGGCCAACATTAAAATTGTAACCAACTGCGATGACATCACTGTAATATTTAAATGTAATGTATGGAATTTAGTCTTTTATCTGATATCTATTTTTATACAGAATTGTGGTCCATTCCTTTTGCATCTGTTTAACCTTTTGTTGCTTAACAAGGCTTATTATTTCATTTATTAGCATTTATAAATGCTAAAAGTATGAGTGATTCATTTGCTGGCTGATTTATTCTAGAATCTTCTTGTCTCTGATGGAGAGCGCTGGACTGACAGATCTGCTGAAGCAGGAGGGACCGTACACTCTCTTCGCCCCCGTCGATGACGCCTTTGAAGGCCTGTCAGAGGACGACATCAATCTTCTGAAAAGTAAAGCTATTTTCTCAGTCCTTCACATAATGAGTACATGCTGCAGCCCAATACATGCAGGTAATCATTAAAACTGTGATTTTTGCTGACAGGTGATGTCAACACCCTGAAGACAATCCTACTTTATCATTTTAGCAGCGGTGTCTTTATTAATGGAGGGCTGGAGGGCGGAGTCACTAACCTTCTCAAAACCATCCAGGGAAACCCTCTTCATGTGCTGTCTGTAAGTGTATCTTTTTAGATGATTAATCATACTTTTATTCTCATGCATACAGGAAATAGAAATTAGTGTTAAAATACACCCAAGACATATGTTTTTAGGAACTAACAAATCAAATCTATCTGATTAAACTCTGTAATTTGTGTTAACACAGACGTTTCCTCTAATGTCAGCTTTTCCCAGCAGTAATTACAGAAGATTTCTCATAATGACTTTTTCCAGTTACAGTTGGAAGGTGTTTTCACACTCTGTAATAAAACTGTTAGACTGAAACAGTGACTTTAAATTTGAGCCAACAGTAATATTGTGCTGGCATAAGAGAGGAAGGACCTGACATGCTCTTATCAGCAGACAACACAATTAGACACAACACAAGTTTCCTGTGGTTGTTCTCAAAACCCCATTAACCAACGTCAGTCCATTCGCTTAAATTACAACAAAATTATGCTTCAAACATTTCATTATATCGTCTTAATCAAGACTGTGAAATTTGCTCTTTGTATAATTATGTGTGAGGGCCTGTGGGACGAGGGTATATATGAGTATGTATGTCTATATTTGTGTGTGTGTGTGTGTGTGTGTGTGTGTGTGTGTATCTTTCCTACTTTGATAAGGTTATAACTCCCAGAGAGTTTGCAGCGTTACTGAAATATCAGGCCATCTAAAATCTTAAACAACAGATTTCCAAACAGTACAGAGATTAAGATTTATCACACAAACAGAGTTAAACTCTAACCAAGAAGCTATTTTATGTACAACCATCTGTTTTATTTATTAATAGGTCCTGAATTATTCAAAAAAGGCCTCCTTCAGCTTTAAAATTACAATATTTTAGATATTTTAGAGCAAATATTATGTCCCCTAGCAGGGTTTAAATAAATAATTTATCGCCTTTTCTTCATTAGAAATTTTCATTGGTCTTCTTTTATCCAGATTAACAACTCCATCCATGTGAACTCAGTGGATGTTCCAGATTTTGATCATATGGCATCTAATGGAGTGGTTCATGTAGTGAAGACAGTATTATATCCTAAAGGTAAGTTAACACAGATATAATGCTCAACACGGTCTCAAACATTATATATTAGAGGGACATTTTACCTACAAATCATTACATTTACATTTATGCACTTGACAGACACTTTTATTCAAAGCAACTTACATTTAAGTTATACATTTTGTCAGTACATGTGCTCCCTGGGAATCGAACCCACAAACTTTGTGCAGTTAATGCAATGCTCTGCCAACTGAGCTACAGGAACACAGTAATCAACATTAACATGATTACAGTCCATTGTGTAAATTTGACTTTATCTGAAGCACTTTAGTACTTTATCTGATCTTTCCGCTCTTTTATAACTGTTAAATAGAGCCATTCACTACAATTCACAGATCTGCCAGTCGGCCGAGAAGATATATTGATTCTGCTGAAGAGACTCATTAAATACATGCAGCTTAAGGTACAGCAAATTATACAGTATATAACCTAATATATATGTGTAACAGATCCTTTACAGCCCTGATCCTACATCATGATTTGCCCCATAGGAATACACTGAATTTACATTACATGGTTTGATCTGGTTTGTTTGTAGTTTCAATCCGGATCCAATTACCATGAGATTCCACTTACATTCGGTAAGTTTAATTTCATTCCTCTTCATTTCATTTATGTTCCTCATGAAACTATTTTAATAGCATAAACAGTATGTGTTTGTTTAATTTGATCCTTTTTTATTAATAAATATTGTATTTCGTCTGGCAGGGAAGATGATAACTACTACTCATGTCATTGACAAAGATAAGACATTACATCACTGGTTTATAATTTTACACTTTAAATCATGTGTCATGTCATGATATAGTTCAGACAAAGTACCATTCCAATCCTCTCTACAACTCCCGACAATTCTTTTGCCCCTTCTTGTATCCACAAGCATTTATTTGATTTCTTTTTAATATATTGCCCCCTTTAGACAGAGTCCGTCTCATTTTCATCCGTCAATCATTTTCAGAAGCTCTTGTAGGTATTTGTACAATAATGCATTTATACAGTCATTATCCAACAAAAAACAAGCTTGAACTTTACCTCAGTTCTACCTCTAAACTGATTCGTCACGAGGCCTTAGAGAAGTGAGAACAGAATAGAGCACATATTGTTTTGTTGGAAAAGTTTTTTTGGCCGGAACCAACACTGGCTTCTTCTTCTGGCTGTTGCTGGACAGATAAAGCCGATAAAGAGCCATTAGACACCTAAAGAGAACTAGAGGAGATTTTGCCTCTGAGCATGGCATGAGACTTGTTGAGGTCTTAGACCATTAATTCAGGATGGTGAAATTGTTCCCCTGTAAAAAGACCTTGAGTTATAGAGAGGCACTATATAAATAAAACACATTGTATTATAAAAAATGCATCACATGTTCACTGGCGGTCTGTGCATTTGAGTTCTGCCAAAAAACATCTGTCTTAAAAAGTTCATTAGCAGTTCTGACAAAGCCAGAGTGTTCAAATTAATAGTCTTTGATTTATTCTTATATTTGATCATCTTTCAATTCATATCTAAAAAGCTGTGTGAGCTAAGGCACACAGTTCCTTTAGCTCAACTGGTAAAAGTTGGCGCTAGCACCGTTAAGGTCATGGGTTCAATTCCAACCTGATAAACCTGATAAAATTAACCTTGAATAAAGTGAAAATCTCTTTAAAAGCATCTACCAAATGCACACAGTAAATTTACATGTAAAGCACAATAGATGAAGGTATTCACAGAAGTTTTAGCAGGAGCCCTAGGTCAAGTTTTTGTCCTTAAAGTTAATAAATGGTGCAGTTTGTATTGTAATATGCA
>JAZGTK010005082.1:0-23111 GCA_036877625.1 Ambastaia sidthimunki
TGAAGATGATCACTTGTTTTGGAGCAGAACGCCACCTCAATGATTTAGAGATGTCAAGTGAGCTCATAAATTATAAAGGCAACATGAGTTACAGAGTAAATATTTAATGATATCTGAAAGCGAGTCGGACGCTCCATGGGGTTTGCTAGCAGTGACCAGTTTGAGAAAAGCACAGACTGATAGGAAGAGAGATCGAGCATGACTGGTATGGTTTAATCGACTGTCCTCTACCCCCTGTTGTGAACTAGACCTGGAGAGATACTGTTAGATTGATGTTTGTTTGTGCTGTTACATCATAGCACACATGAGATTAAAATGAGAGAGGATCTTAATACTATTAATATGCAATAAATATACACGTTTTGGTTCATTAAGATACTGTTTGAAAACCAGATTAACAACTGAGATCTCTTAAATATCTTAGTTGTTTCTCCTGCCAATGGAGATTTTGTTCTGGAAAAGATTTGATCACACTTTTCCTATTCCAATGATTGAATGGAAGCCTGGGTATTACATACCAGACAGGAAAACAAAAAACACTTTTATTGATTTACTAAAAACTGCATGTTTTTACGATTACATACTAGACAAATATTTGCCATATTCAGCGGCCCAAATTAAACATTTTGTACCAGAAATCATGCCCAATAAAATTGGGAACATACATTAGGAAGGTCAATTTTAATTCCATGTTGATTTTGTGTGCATCGAGTTTTACATTTACTATTATAATCACATACCCAATCATGGATCTATATTTTTTCACTAGAGATGCCACATTGTCCCAGAAGGGTTAAAACTTGCACACTTCCTCGGCAGATATACATTTCCCTGCAAAAGGAAAATGCAAACACTGTGTCTAATCAAAGTTATGGTATGATTGTTTTTCAATTAAAGAAAATTGTGTTGCGTTTCTAACTTGATTTCCACGTGTCAGATTTGAATAATGTGATGTGGTTTAGAGTGGCAGCACAGAGCATGTTTGGCATACTGATGACAGCTTCCCTCTCATAGCCCCATTGATGCCACTGCTGGGGGAAGGAGCACTGTGCTCCCTCTGCATATGGGATCCATTATTCCAAACCATATAAAACAGCGTAATGGCCTTATCTAACAGATTTCCAGGATGATATAATGGAGAGTGCTGGAGGAGGGGATGTTATCTGTGAGGAAATAAAATAGGCACAATACAAAGATCTAAGACAATGATATGGAAATCCTAAAAATGACTAATTCCAAATCTATATGACCTTTTTCTGTGAAACTCAAAAGTATATATATTGAGAAATGTTTCAGTGGTTTGGTGTCCATACAACGGAAGTCAATGAGTGCCACTATGGTTACCAATGCACTTCTTTTACCAATGTATCCCCTTTTGTGTATCTCAGAAGCAAAAACGTCATTAAATGTTACTGATAATATGTGTCTTTTATTAAATGTTTTTGTGTAATTCATTGAAAAAGGAAATGTATTATTAAACTACATTTACAACAGTACAGCAATATATGCCTACTAATAATTTAATAATTAAAATTAAATTACAATTGCAATGGGCTAAATCAAGTTTAGATTTAAAAGGCATTCTTCCAATCTAAATGGTGCATAACTGTCACTCACATTGGCCATCTGATGGGTCACAGCGTGACGTATGTCAGTTTGATGGACGGCTCAGCTGTTATTCATTTACAGCAGAAGCACTGACAGAATGTCTCAAAGTGGTTTGAAGGAGCTACATGTCCTTGAAAGCATTTCCTCCAGTCTTGTTAGTGCAGCTGCAGAAACTATTGGACCCAGTATGACAGTAAGATCTCACATATTAGGAGCTGATTATGAGAGTTACTGTGATATTTCTCCTCTAGTGATTATCATTGCTATTTATAACCTCCATCTATTTTAAAAGGCATTTGCAGCTATGCATTTGGCTGGACAATTGGGAATAAAACTGCTTCTCAGAGCTGCATTAAATAGTCCTAATAAAAGTGAGGCTGTGATGTGAGTATTCTGAATCTCTCTCTCTCTCTGAACTCTCTGTACTTGTGTCGTTTGTATACTGCAGATTTAGCTGAATGCTGTGATGAGCTTCTGAATGATCCATTCTCCTTGGCCGGCTGTCTTGGAGGGGCAAGGGCTCTGGTGACAGCAGTGGCACCTGAAGAAACACAGACAACCAGCCATGGCTAGTGGTAACTAACCCGCTCTAATTAAGTTCAATATATGCCATGCAAAACAGTTACATGCAGAAGCACATATGCTGTGTCTGTTCCAAACTTACATAAGCAGCATTGTAAGGCAGGGCTATTCAATTCCTGGAGGTGCCATGTCCAGTGGAGTTCAGTTGGGCAGTGGTGTAGCCTACGTGATATGCAGGTATATGGCACATACCCACAAGGAAAGGTCAAGGATCTCATTTACCATGCGTTGTGTGACTTTTTGTTCCTCAGCATTCATATGTGCAACCAAAGATTAAGTTACTACTGGAAACTGCATTTCTTCATAAATCTTACCACTTAATTTTGCTCTCAAAATGCAGCAGATTGATGCATTTAACTTTAAAATATACACAATTTTCCTGCGGGGAGCATACCCCTGGACCCCCCAGTCTTACAAAATCCTGTGGGAAACACTGGTGATAGAACGACACAAATGTTCATTGTTAAAACTGCTACTGATAAGCCTCAGCTTTTCATTATTATTAATATTAGTTGCAACTTGCACTCATATGTGCATTGAAAATTGCCAGCTGATGAAACCTGTGCTCCAGGGACCATTTTCATATAACATTTATGACTAAATGTGCCTCTTTACTGGCTTGGTGGAGTACTAAAGTAGCTCTTTACTGGCTCTTACTGGCTTGGAGTTAGATGGTGATTAATGCTTAACAGTAGAAAATCAGTCCAGTCATGGGTTGCTTATAATAAATTGACTTGTTGATAACACAAGCAAGTCTATCAGAACACTCTCAATTACATGTAGATGCATAATATGCATTAGTGAGTGTTGTATAGTGCTTATGAGGTGTCGCGCTGGGACAGGTGGGTATGAGGCTGGGAGGGAAAAATCACAGTATACTTACTACAGAAAAACACACTACACCACTTGGGGACATTTTTAAACTATAGATGCAGAAAACCCCACTATATTTATATATTAAATTTGCATAGCATTTGGACACTATGGATAGAAGATGGAAATATTTTATAACTGGAAGCCCCCAACATCTGAAACTGAAAATCAAGGCCTTCAACAATGCAGGCAGGTGTGATGGATTAGAGCTGCATCTGAACTGTGCAGGATGTGGCCCAACAGGACAGTCCTGTTGTAAGACATTGTAGGTACACTTTATTATGCTACCTTTTAAGATACCTAGTTTTGGTCAAAGGCCATATCACAACCTTTGCAGTGAATCCCATAATGCCCTGCTGAGTGACCAGCTCAGTGAAAAAATCCATTCAGGATGGACAAAGAACAATGTTGTTTATAAATATGCTTATATTTCATTAAATACCATAAAATGTAAATAAAAATAGCCTAATAATTAACCGAATTAAAATTGTAGTATTTATCCAAATATTTATGTTTTTAATATTTTTATGCTTTAAATTTTGGATTGTTAGCTTAACAACATGCTAGCAATAAACTCTGTTGAAGTTGACTCACTTGGGAGACTCCAAATTTTTTTAAATTTGGTAATTTATGAGCAGTATAAAAGTATAGCAGCCACTTCCCAAGTAAACAAATGCTATTTTGCGTTCTAATGTTCTCTTTAGTATTGACAGAGAGACTATTAATTTTGTATGAGGGTCTAATGGAGTGTGTTATTTGTGCTCTCTCTACAGCAGCAGACGGCATTGGCAGTTTGGGAACTGAGCAGAGCCACATCAACGTGCCCGTGGCCGATCCAGGCGCCTGGGCCACCGCCATGAATAACCTGGGCATTGTGCCGATGAGCCTAACTGGACAGCAGCTGGTACCAGGTAAAGCTCCTCCCCTCTGTCTGATTGGCTAATCCTCCTGTTCCACCTTCTCTACTCTCACAACAGGGAAAATAAAAACCAGATACTAAAGCAGGGTCTCCATATTCCTCCTCTGGCATGCTGCACAGCCAAGGCCATTTAGCCAAATATGTGACCTTTAGAAGCAGTAGTAGACATTGGATTTTACGTTGAAGCTTCACTTGGAAGCTTTATTCTTTTACTAAAATACTGGATTGTTGTGGCTCTCAAAAGCTTAAACTCTGCCTGGATAGTGACACCCATCCGTTATCTTTCATGAAGCCTGGTCTTAATCTTGAAGTGCTTGGTCTGAATCCTCACTTTGTAGAGTTCTTTGTTTGGGAGCTGGACAGCATTCCTCATTGTTGTCTCTGATTGGCCTCTGATTATGAACAGCCCTCTGCACTCAGTCATCATAACAGATCAGCTGCTTTTCCAAATGCCATGTACATTTGTACAGGTATCTGTGCCAGGAATTGTTGCTTATAATCAAAGTTGTTTATGATTTTCTCACTGTGAACACAGTAAGGGGACTAATGGAGTGCTTGGCAATTCGCTTTCTCTATACACTGGCAGTTCACCTTTCCTGCTTTCCCGGATCCTGTGTCAGTTTTTCATACAAATGAAGTCTCTCTTGATTTGGAACCCATTGTAATGACTCTCACGCTGAGTAAGCCATGGACTGAGGCAAATTAGACTCAGATTAAAATGCATGAGCCGATATTCCAGATCATGATTATTTATGAGACGCTGGGATGGCACAAGTCATTTGAATTTCATATAGCGGCTTTTTTGTTCTTGAGTGATTTCAGAAATCATCTAAGAATGAATATTAAAGTATTATCCTCAGCTTCCTGTCTAAACCTCTGGTAATACACCACAACTGAAAGAAACACTTCTAACAACTTGCAGGAGGATATTTTAGACATCCATACATATTCTCCGTATTTCTCTCAGTATTTTTTGTTTTGTTTATGAGGCTGAAGGGTGACAGAAGCTGTATCTTAAGTGCCATATAAAATATAGGGTTCATAAGCAGTTTTCTTGCATATTTTCAAACAGTGCAGGTTATAATGTCATTTGCCGCATTATAAATTGGCCAGTATCTATTTGAAATATGCTTGTTATAAAACCCTATTTAAAAACATTCATAAAAACATTTAAAAACATTAAAAACAACCAAGGCACTTCTTTCTCAGATCTCAGAGGCTACCATGTTCTAATATGAACAGATATGGTGGGTTGATGGCGTTGTACACAAACCATCAGGGGGACTGAGCTTGGGAGCACCATTTTGGCTGCCCTGAATCTGATTTTCAGACCCTCTTAGACAATTTACCTTCAAACCTTTATAAGATTTTTAACTGAGACATCCAAGCCACGCTGGGTCCTAGGTGCTCTTGCCCTGAGTTGTGCCATTTGACTTTACTCTAGCACATGCATTTGTTGGCATGGCGTAGCGGGTATCTTGTTCCCTTATAGGGTGGTCATAAAATGCAACATTGAGTTCCCTGAAAAGAGAAAGTCCCAGGTTGCGACTGTAACCATGGTCCCCCGAGAAGGGAATGAAATACCTCTTGCATACCTGGGAGCAGCTTGTTTCATCCTGTCGAAAGCTATCTTTGTTCTGTGCTGGCTTTCTTTCATAGCTTCTGCATTTTGCCATTACATGCCAGGAGTGATGTTATGCCAATCATGATTAGACCAGTTGCACACATGCTTCAGACGCTGTCACGCTGAAGGCGTTCCCCATAGTGTCATCATGCAATGCAGCATCTCATGGTTATCGTCATGGTTACAATCATAACCTGAGACGATATCTTTGTTTTAATTCACCAATACTTTCATCAGATAAACAACATCAAGGGTGAGAGTATTGCTCTTAAACAAAATTGTTTGACTTGGAGGTATGTGTGGCGGCAGGGGGTTGCTGAACTAGCACAAAATGCTACAAAACAGGCTGGAAAAAATCTTGCTATTATATATTGAAAAGTCTTCCAGCTTCAAAGCAATGTGTGGAAAAATGTTTCTGTTTTTTGTTGAATATTACAGATTATGCTGAAATGAGGCTTTGCTTTAATTTCCCCCAGCATGTTTCCGGCATACTTCAACATCACACATATTGCTTATGACACACACACAGCTTCTATTTTGTCCTGTATCTGCTCATAAATTTGCTGCTCACAGAGCAGATGCTCACTTGCACAATTTCTCGTTTCATTCTCAGTATCATTTCAGCACATTTTCTATTGATTCTAAATGTTTGTTTGCACCAGCTCATTACAAGACACACTTTTTTTAGACGGCTTTTATCCCGCTGGATTGCTGAGGCACAACAATGAATCTAACTCTAAATATAGACGAATTTCCCGCAGTTACAAGTTGCCTTTGTTAGGGTTCAATTGTGAGAGTTTTAGACTAAGCAAGCTGGGAGATTTGGGTTCTGAATTGGTGTGAAGCTCTGAATATATGAATGCACAGGTTTACACAAGATTCAGCAGGGCTGCTTTAAGTGGATTTAAATGGAAAGAAAAGAAACCAAATCAGGCTCCACCAGAAACAGTGAAGTACATTCACAATGACCTATTTAAGTACTGGTGTTTTTTTAAATGTCTTACTGAAGGTTGTTTATAGAAGCACCTGTGCCAAGAAAGATGTATGTGAGTAATACAGCTGACAAGAACAATACTTCAAGCTGTGAATGTCTCATGAGACAGACCTTCTACTCTGATTACCTGACAACAGGAACTAAAGTCAACTAAGCAATAGTCAACTAAAACTATGTATACTTATGCATTATTTATGTACTGTAACTCCTTGACCTTTTATATGGTTATGTTGACTATGCGGTTGTATTTTATTTCAGTTTAGATACTTTCAGGCAGGTGTTAAGGCAAGTTGGAGCTAAACTCTGCAGGACACCGGTCCCTGCTTTAGTGTATGCATACAAATGCTGCTACAAATGGACACAATTCATTTTTAGTAAATTCTGCCCTTAAAGTGATTGACAAGACTAGATTTAAATTTTGGAACAAACTACTACTACTACTGATTTTATTGTTGTTATTATTTGATGCAGATAATACTAAAATTTCTAAATAATCACTAATTAAAACAACGCAAAGGATACAATGCATAGATCACACACAAAAAGCTGATTCAGTCTTAACAGAAGCTGAGCACTGGAACTTAAATGTATGGCTTGTAGTGTGACTCTGAGCTGTGCTGGTGTCTGAGTTATTCACTGTCATTCTGGCTGCTGTGGTTGATTATGCACCACATGTTAGCTGTGATGAGCAATGGCTGGAAATCTGTCAAGGCCAAAAAAAGCTGAGACAAATTTTAAAATTTCCACACAGATTATATATTTGGACTGCAAGCCCTGAGGGTAAAGAGCTTGCTGCTCTGCATTTGGTAATGTTGTTTTGATTAATATCACTTCTGTAATGATGAGGAACTGTGTGGTGAATCCAGTTTTTATGGAAAAATGATAATAATGAGGGAAAAAACCTGAAGCTTTATTCTTTTCCAGAGTCTCTGGAAAATAAACAAGAGATCTAGACTATATCTGAGTCTGAATAATTCTGAGAGAGGAAAAACAAAATTAAGAAACATTAAATGAAGACATGTATATAATTTATGATGAGTTGCAAGGATTCAAAGCTCAGTTTTTAAATAAGTGCAGCCACAAAGATTTGGAAACCGAGTTTTTATTTTCCAATATTCTGACAAGGAATTCAAGATTTGCTTAATCTCTCCTAGTTTAGTGTTCTCCAGTGCACTGTGCCACGACAGGACCAAGTAAACAGAACTGCCCTGAGTTAAAATATTATGTTTAAAATATTATCAGCTACAGCAATTATCAGCCAGATTGTCTATTGCATCAACGATCTGTAGAAAACACAGAAAACATTACATTAATGCTATTAATATCTTTTAACATGTATAACTTCCTAGTGATGGAGTGTAATTCACACCTTAAAATAGGGTATTAGAATAAATTAAATCTCAAACTAACAACATATAGCAAATAAACATACAATAGATACAACTAAAACCAAATAAAACATGAGGACAGATTTGGTTAGGGATAACAGTGTGCATTTCACATAGCGCTTTTCAATATAAAGCTCAGAAATGCCTCATTAAATTAACCTATACAACATACTCCATTTTAGCTTTGTGAGAGGAACAGAACAAAACTTAAGTTATTATTTGCTAATAATTTGCCCAGCTGAACTCAAGAACTGCTGTGACAGAGTCACTACGTCATTCATTTTTCAGCTTATTCTAGATACACGGAGAAAGTAGTTGCAGATAGCCTTTGTTTTTTTTTAAATGGAGTGTTTCTATTTTAAACATGAACAGCTTTAAGATGTTGACAGCACAAGCTGTCACCACCTACACTCTAAAGCATTAGACTATTTTAATTCTTAACTTCTTAAAGGCAAGATTAACATCTGCAGACATGCTCAATCTTCATCATATAGCACTGTCATCAAACATGACTCTATATATAAATTGTGCATGCAGCTACACACTATATTCTCTAAAATGTTTATGTTGCACACACACATCTGCATAAATCAAAATACTTTCCAATTCCATATCCTATGCGACTTAGTATGATGGAAGTTCAGTGAAAAAGGGAACTAATCTTAAGTGAATTCTTTTGGTGTTGTCATCTGTGGCGTTTTGAGTCTTTCCTCATCTCTGCCACCAGCTTGTCTTCAATTTATTTGCCGTCTGTTAGGTTCTGCTCAGATGGTTCAAGTAGCAAATCAATGGCTACATTTATAAATTTCCACTTTTGTATTTTCCATCTTCAGACTCCATCTGCATACAAGGTTTTGACCCCAACTTAGGGATCATCACCCCAATCAACCCCATGATGGCTGGGATCAGTCTGGTGCCTCCCCACCCTGTCCCAGCAGAACTTCCTGTAATCAAGGAAATCATCCACTGCAAGAGCTGCACATTGTTTCCACAGAACCCCAGTAAGAACCCCAGTACAGATATTACCGTATTATGTATTATATTATTAGATATTACCGTGAATGCAGGTGTTCAGGATGAATGTAGCTTACCCTTATGAATTTTAAATGTACTGTAAATGTACTGTAAATGTTGTAAATGTACTGTGTCTTAGCGTGAATAGCCTATAATTGCAAAAAAGTCCTTTAATATTATCAATTGTTTACATCTGTAAAGCATGTGTTTATTTACTATAAATCTAAATTTACATTGGAATGGCTAACTAACTTTTAAGTTTCATTAATACTTTTCGTATAATTTTTCTTATAGTTTGCTATAAATTTTTTCACTCCAGGACATGCATTTACTAAAAAATGTCTGTCTCAGTTGAAATAACCCTGTATAAAATTGTGTTGAGTCATGCAATATAAGTGCACTAAGATGTCTCAAACTTTATGTGGATCTTGCAGATCTTCCTCCCCCCTCCACCAGAGAGAGACCTCCAGGATGCAAGACCATCTTTGTTGGTGGGCTTCCAGAAAATGCGACTGAGGAGATAATTAAAGAAGTGTTTGACCAGTGTGGTGAAATTGTCGCCATTCGCAAGAGTAAAAAAAACTTCTGCCACATTCGCTTTAGCGAGGAGTTCATGGTGGACAAGGCCCTCTACCTCTCTGGTGTGTCTTTGGTTATTCATACATTCAATACGTCCTTCCTTTAATCACCAATGTGATAGAAAGAGAAAACATGCATTTTGTTTTTACTGCCACTGCTGAAAATAACAAACATCTTAGATCAGTATAAATCTGTATGCTGTTTCAGGCTGGTTTATGCTGGTTTGGTGCTGCTCTGGCTGGTTAACCACAAGGCCAAGCTGTTTGGAGTAGATGATAGCTGAAATTGTATTGCTGGTTAAGCTAGTTAAAAAGACTGGTGTCGATACCAGCCATTGTAAATTACAGCACTAGTTGCTCACTAAAAACGTAATTGTTAACCTAAAATCCACATAACACAAAATGAGGGCATCATACGTTGACCTTTTTGCATTACCTGAAGGCCGCTATGAAGCCAACAAAATAATGTAAAATGCCACTGTCATCCTATACACAGAAAATAATAGTGACATTTTTATGCAATTAAGGTTTTATCCAGTAGTGGCTGTTGTGTTGGCAACACTCGATTGGAGTACACTTGACTATAAGCCAGAGACCAAAGCAATGTTATTATTGTGTGGAAAGGTGTCATCTGTACATGTCAGTGATGCTGTCTGGAATAGACCACTACATCACAATTCATTTTCAATGAGTAATCAAGTGAAACAGGATGAGCAAGTGGAGCAGACATCTGAGAGATGAGTGCAGGGGTGACGCCCACTGCTGCTGTACAGGACAGTACCGCTCTGGGTCTATGCCTGGATTCAGCACTGGCAATGGTGCTTTATTTCTTTCAATATAACTTACAAAACTGAAATCCACATTGTAGTAACTCACATTGTTTTAAGAAATGTCTTGATTATCACTTTATGTACTTATATAGTTACCAGTAAAGTTATCATTTCTCCGGGACACTAGTGCACCAGCATCTCCAGCATGCTGGGAACCAGCAAGTATGTAGCATATGCAATAACATATAGCATGTTGCATTTATATGCTGTTCATTACACCTGGAAATGTGGCAGAATTCTAGGAATGTTTAATATTGAGCAAATCCTATCTTGCATTTGATATGCTTGTTCATATGAATTAAACTGCCTTGTTAAACTGGTATTTAATTAATTCAAGTTTATATAGTGCTTTTCACAATTTTGCACAATCGCAAAGCAGCAGTAGTGAAATAAGTTTTGTATGCTATAAAAATAGTTATATAAAAATAGTTAGATATCGTAATAGATAATATATTAATATTATATTTATTATAATATATTAATAATAAACAATATTTTTATATACAATTTATATTACTATATAAATAGTAATAGATTAATAAAATAGTTAACACAAAACAAATATAGCAATAAAGAAAAAAGAAAGGATTAAAACAGAATTTTTTTACAATTATGGAATACATAAAATTATTGCACATTTATTCATAAGATGTACAGTAGCGATGCTGACTGTAATATAATTGTCCATATGATTGTAATTGGACCATTATATTTGAAGCGATGTGGCATATTCAAAATGCCAGATTCCATAATATTTTTCTCCTGGGTTTTTGGATAAGATGATGAATGAAACAATGACTGAATAGTTGACACTGCATAAAATGTACAATAATTCTGAAATAAGCATGCATTAAAAACTACTGGATAGTTAAAAGATACCATATAAAATCATTACATGGCAAAAGGAAATTTGAAAGTACAGAACAATCTTCAATAATACCATAAAATGTACATTAGCATTTATAATAAATAAACATATTTGTCTTTGAATGCTAATTGGACCTGTTATATGTATGTGAATATGTATGTATATATGTATATGTATGTGACAATATGTGAAAGTGATATTAACAAAGTGTATGTCTCTTAATATATGTGAGCAGTCACCCGCTATGCATACGTTATGCATTTACATTACATTTAATTTACTTATTAATTTACAGTATGCCTATACAATGGTTCTATTTTGTTGATTGATGTTTGTTGTTGCAGGCTATCGAATGCGTATTGGCTCAAGTACTGATAAAAAGGATTCAGGCCGAATACATGTAGATTTTGCACAGGCGAGAGATGATTTGTATGAATGGGAGTGCAAGCAAAGATTACTGGCACGAGAAGAACGGCATCGACAGAAAATCCACGAGGAGCGGCTGAGACCTTCTTCACCTCCTCCCATAATGCACTTCTCTGAGCACGAGGCAGCCCTTTTGGCTGAGAAATTAAAAGGTAAGCTTTCCCACAGACTCTGGTGCCATGATCTCATCTAGCCTTTAAAGCACAGATTTGTCATTATTAATGTAGCGCTGAGAGAAATTTGGGCTCTTTGGAAAAGCTTCAAGGCAGAGCTTTTACTCCTGTAATAAAGGCAGAGTGTAGTAAAATGACCTACACTGCCAGGTCCTCTTTTCTTCTTTCTTTCACAGATGTTCTTGTCCTCTGATGACGTGACAGACATTAATAAGCGGCTACATAGTTTTAAGGGTCATATTCCTTATCGCCGTAGCTACGTTCTCAGAACGTTGGTTAACATTCTCTAAAAGTTCTCTCAAAGTTTTCAAAAGCGTTCTTGCTGTAACATTATCAGAAATTTGTTGATGATATATATAAAAAATATAAGAAAATATAAGAACATTTTAAACACATTACAGAATTAGAAAATGAATTCTGTTCATATAACCAAGCAATATTGTTAATACAACATCTAAAAAACTGGATATTTTGAACCTAAAACTTTTTTACTTAGGGAAACATTCTTACAGTCTAAAATTGTTAGCTGGGTCATTCCAGTCTGCATCTTTTAACTAACCAGCCCCAGCTGTTGCACTGGTGTGTTTATGTGATCAGCTAGTTCCATTCATCAGCTTAATGAGACCAGTGATTGTCCATGAAGTGAACACCCAGTGCCAGACTTCTTAGTAGTTATTCCAAGGCTGACTAATGTTGAATTGAATCATTTTCTCATCCTGATGAAAAACCATAAAAGACTGTAGAAGATGACCTGAAAGAGGAGAGCCAGAGGCGGCCCTTTCGCCGGGAAAGTTATGGGGAACTCCTCTGGTCTGACCAGTGTCTGAATCTCATGTCTAATCACGTCAATATAACTGGCTCATGGCAGTTCTTGATGCGCATCAGGTGCACCTATATTAGGGCAAGTATATTAGGGCACCTGTAAAGCGTGTAATTAAATTTTTTGTCTTCAGGAGCTGTTTTGCCTGTTCTCGTATTGAAGTGGCAGTGGACCATGCAAAAAGTTTTAGCTAATGTGTGCCTATGTGTCAGAGATTTCTGATGCTTGAGGACATGCAGGGAGCTGAGTGCAAACATTGTGAGGACTTTATTGCTTAAAAAGCTCCACTCCTGTCTGATTGGGTGAGACCGGGCAGGTGCTGAGGCTTGGCGAAAACTCACTTTGCAGGGTTTGCAGGTTGACTTTCCTCTGCAATGTCGACCTGCAAACCCTGCAAAGCTTGAGAATGGCATGGTTGTTTTTCACGCCCTCCGATCTCTCAGACAGCCTCCTGCTGCTGGCAAGCCAGGAGATGCAGGATTTGGCTGAGGAGGCTGAAAGCATGGGTGAGCCTCTTCGGCCTGCCTGTCCTGCTTATGAGAAGCATTTTGAGGCCATGTCTCACACTACGGAGAAGTTAGAAGTTATAGAAGTTAAGTTCTATAGAGAATAGCTGTGCTGAGGAGTCATAGTTCCTCGATGATGGTAAGCTTTCTTTGGTTGGCAGTTTGTTGGGTTGAGTCTCAGTCTGACTCAGGTCTGTGGCATGAGCCGGTTATATGCTGTCACTAGAGTGAGATACCTGGATTCAAGCCCCACCTTAAACTACCTCTAGTACAGGCTGTTCCAAGTCCATGTATACCAGGAAAGAGCTGGTCTGTTTTTGGTTCAAACGGGTAGAGTAGTACTCTGCTCCCCCTAGAGCTTTAGCCCTTTATGCTGCTGGCCCAGTGGTTTGAGTCGTGTTTGAATCCTGTGTCGAACACCTCCCAGTGTATTAGTGTGCTATATATACTTTTTAGTGTGTGAGGGACTCCCAGTTCTTTGATGACAGGCTGGCAAGGCTATCGATTGCATTAAACCAACTCTCTTAAAAGCGGCGCCTAGCTTATGAGCCATTATTGCCAAGCCCTTACACAGCTAGCTCAGTGGCATGTGTTGTTAGTGTGCAGACACTAGCACAAGAGATTGAAGACCAGGCCGGATGCCTCTCAATATGTTTAGTGTAAAAGTTTTTGGGGACTTGCATTTGGACAGTGGCCCAATGCATCAACATAAGATAACAAGTTATCTTATGTGGATGACATAAAACAATAAATCATAAGACGACAATAAGCATCAGCTGTACGTAGATACAATTTTACCAAGAGTACAATTTCAATGCTTGGTGTGATGCCTGTTGGGAGAGAGGAGAAAGAGTTAGTAGTTTTGTTCCGTTTAATGGCATTAAAACAATTGAGGTATGACAGACGTCTAATTTTTAATATTTTCATTGCAATGTTTTTTAACATGAGCTCATAGACTCGGTTTAAGAACTTTGCAAATAATCTACCAGACAAACAAAAAAATTATGTTTGAGGTTTAAACAATCTTTATTTCTGAGTCTAGACAGGTTTAGGCTCAAATTATGTCTAATATATATAATGATTTTCAAGGCACCACATGCTGTTCTTTTGTCACAGAGTCACACCAATCCATCACACTGTGATTTGATTAAAGCTAGCAGCACCAGGAAGGTAGTAACGCTTGGGCTGTGTTTAGCTGCCATCATTTCCATGCACCTCTCGGAGCTCTAGTTTCACTGGAGAGACTGCTTTCATTTGGATGATGGGACTTGACTGCAGCCGCCACCTCATCAACAATCACAGCACACTGTCAAGCACTTCCTATTCTCCCCGTGTGCTGCATCCCGAGATCCGTATCAGTTCTCATATTTATTGAACCCAAAGGGCATCAGAAAAAGTAATCTCAGATGGGTCTCAATTTTGTGGCAGCTGGCTCAGTACTGTTCATCTCTGACATCCAGTTGCCTCTAACAGGAGAAAAACCTTTATTTATACTCATGCCGTTATGCAGTTTAGTTCTATAAGTGTTTATTGACCACATCCAAGGGGTTAGAATTTGACTGCAACTCTAAAAAATGCTGGGCTGTGTTCAGCCCAAGCCTGGATAAAATATGAACAGAACACACATTTGAGTTATAAATTACTCTATGCTAGATTGTTGCCCAACCATGGGTTGCAACAAACTAGCATTTTGCATTGAAACAACCAAGAAAAGACTAATTTATAACCCAGCGGTGTGTTCTGCCTATATTTTACCCAGCCATGGGTTGAAAACAACCCAGCATTTTTAGAGTAGTTAGCAGGTTTAATTTTGCCCCTGTTGGTGGATATTATAACTACACCATAGTGGCTACAAAAAGTAACTTTCTCCATTGATGGTTATTTAAAAGTAGTTGTTTTTTTTTTAAATAATAAAAAAATAAATAATACTTTTTTTGAATGCAACATAATAATTACAAATATTTAGGTATATCTTAGTATGTGTTTTACAAGAAATAGCTTGGTTAAGGAGAATATCTTACCTGTGTGCTGTCTTTGGTATTATTTTGATGTCACAACTGAAATAGTCATAGAAGGGTTTGGTACTGTGCTATCAGCCAGTCAGAATGTTAGGACATAATGTCCCTGCAACTCCACAATGAGTAGTCATATGGCATTTATGTGATTGGCTGTCTTACTCAGGGAATATGCTGGAGTGCCCACAAGCAAACATGGCATCCAGCAGGTCACGTACCAATTCAGTCTTTCTCCACATATTATAATAGACCTCCTTGACTACTGTAGTAGTGTCTAATTAGGTATCAACAGTATGCAGATGAGCCACAGTATTTGTTTGTATTTATGACAGCCATTGGGTAGCAGAACATAAGAGTAAGTTGTGTAGTGTAAATACACTTAACGAAATTAACGGAAAAACTCTCCCTTCATGTATGCTGCTTTATGTCTGCACTGAATTTGAAGCACTTTAATATGGTATTCATTATGAGAGTTTCTGGTTAATGCTTTGTGGCAAGTAAAAGCTCATTGCTACATTATCCTCACATGGAAAATTAAAATGACTGCTGTTAAAAATAAAGCTAATATCCCTAACTGGTCCTGGCCAAATTGGCAGAAGAATGGTGGCTTACGTACTGTCTGAGTTGGGAGGGGATCAAAGTATTGAATGCTGGGAATTCTGAGGGAGAATTTGGAGATTGTACATGTGTTTCTGCTGGATGTTCTCATTAGAAGTGAGATTGGCAGCAGAGGGTTATTTGGCTGTGTAAAAGTATTTTTATTCCTGTCAGATGACATTTTTGCCTCAGGGCCAGGAGAATTCAATTTCCCTTAATTAGCTGGGAAGTTTGAGTGCCATCTTAATAACATACCTATTGATGTCAAACGCCCAGGGTCCCCTGGGATTCTTGTCTATTGCGGATGGGAATAACATTTATTTAATAAAAAAAAGAACTAAAATAGTTCAAATGATTTGAATTTAGCATACATTTTTAAGACCTGGAATTGAGGTTTGGTATAATTGATACATCTCTTATGATCTCATCATTGGCTTTAAATGAATTACATTTCTCGGGTGGTATGAAAAAATAACAGTCTGCTCAATGTGCAACGGTGAGCAGAGATGCTGGGAATGATGTTGTGCTGTGTACAGGATCTCATTAAGGGAGGGATCAAATTTACTGCCAGCCAGCTACTGCACTGACTTTGTGGCTAAATTCAATTATTCTTCCAATTTCAGTAATGTATTTCACATAGGTCCACAGGGAGCAGATTACTGAAGCCTGGGAGAGGCCACACCGAACACCTCATGTCTCGGCTGCTCAGTCTGGAATTACACTTTATGTTCAGACAGGAAAAATGCAGGGTCAGTTACTGATTCACGAGCCGTGACTGAGCAGTCTGATGAGATGATGTTCAGATACAAGACAAGGAAAGAAAAAATGTATAGGAAAAGATAAAATGATAAAAGATAAAATATTCAGATAAAATGTAAGGAAAGAAACTAAAATTAGGTTGTAAAGTCAGAGCCGTGGCCCAGCGGTTAGTCTATTTTATTCAGCATGTGGCTTGTGAGCACCATAGGCTCCCCCTTATTGTTTCATGTCCTCTAAATGTTTTCCTTTAAATGTCTTTTTCAATATGCATTTAATACATAGATAAAGTATTCAAAGACAAACCTTTTAAAGGTTATAAGCACTTATAGGAGTGGTATGAATATATGGGCATGTTGAAGAGAGATTTGAATTTTTAAACTACAGTATGTAATGCTACAGAACAGTTGCTATGGTGTTTCTGGCGGTTGCTAAGGCATTTGCTAGATGGTTTGTAGGGGTTTCTGGGCTTTCTTCAGGGAAAAGACATGCAGACGGACAAACAGGCATATAGGTAGATCATCAGATCATCATAAGAATTAGATCATCAGATCATCATCAGATCATCATTAGTGTACATCACAAAGTGTAACAGTAAGCTATAAGGCTTTTCAAGTCAGTATATAAGCATAGCAATAAGTGTAGCAGGAGTCCATGGTAAAAGTAGTTAAAAGATGACAATTTTCCTCATTCATTCCTCCAGATGACAACAAGTTCAGTGAGGCAACGACGGTTCTCTTCACATGGATAGACAGAGGAGAAGTGAACCGTCGTACAGCGAATCATTTCTACTCTATGATACAGTCAGCCAACAGCCACGTGCGGCGCCTAATGAGCGAGAAAGCCCAACACGAGGAGGAGATGGAGCTGGCCAAGGAACACTTTAAGAATTCCCTGCTTTCCATCCTCACACAATGTAAGATACCTCCTACCTTATATTACATCCACTGTTTGTATCCCAACTGGTTACTATGAGATTTTCATCTAGTGTTGCCATGACAACGGCACATCCTTTGTACAAAGCAAGATGATATAGCCATCCTTAAGTGGGCTCAGTCTGTGATCTGATTGTTGGGCCGTTTGTGCTGATCTTGATATCACTGTTCTGCCAGTAGTAGTGATTCTATGTCCATAAGTGCCAGTTGTTTTGCTACACTATCAAGCAGGACAAAAGCAGAATTGACTATGTTCCAAAATCTAGTAAGCTACATCTACTAAATCTTGTAAATTCCAAAATTGTAAGGCATCACAGATGAGTTCCTGACACAAAGGCTGTTCCAAAAGGTTCTAAATTCAAAGGCAGCATAACATATCCAATAATTTGTGGATATGTTTATTATCCAATAATAATGGGAAAGCAATTCCATGGTTTACTTTTCACATCACAATATAAGTTAACTAACATGAACGTCAAAATCATTCTTATGAAAATCTGCTTATATGGAGCATTTCAGATCACTTTTTTCAGCCACTTGTAAGGGCCAATAGTAGTTTCAGTATGCCTTGCAGTTTACAAGGTTACAATTTAGAAGGTTTTGGAACAGAGCCCTAGTGTTTCCTTTACATGTATGCATCACATACTCATTATATGCATTCATGCTATAAATTATGAATATCAAATGCAGAAATCACTCAGACAATACTGAAATATACTATAGGACAAATGATGTATGCTGAGCATTCAGACATACAGTAGCTGCCTAAGTCAGTGTGACTGTAGCCATAGAAGTCCATAGAAGGGTCGTAGGTAAGTACAGTCTCAGTGGAGGCACTCTGACCATGTAGCAGATGTGGAAGTGCTCAACATAACTTAAAGGTAGGCCAACATGAGATTCCCTCATCTTTGTGTGGCCAGGACAGGCAAGAAAACAATATGGCACAAACTAGGAGTGTGAGATATGCAGCTTGCTCGAATGTATATGTGTGTTGGAGAATTTCATATGATTTGTAATTGGCAGCTTGACAGGTTAAACAAAGGAAAGCCCAGTTTTAGTCTTTATTTTGTAAGTTATAGTAAAAAGATTATAGAAAGTTTGTGTTTACTGAACAGTGGGCATCGTTGATCAAATAAATAAATAGCAGGCAACAGTTTACAAAGAGTTCAAATGTTAATGAATGCTTCTAATGCAGGGGTTCTCAAACTTTGCACCTCAAAACATTTACTTTTTTTAAGTAGTGTACAGATTACCTTAAAATATAAAATAGCTTATTTTTTACAGATGGTGCTACCTTGGTGTGAAACATATGGTGCTCTAGGAATCTTTTAAACAATAATATAAAAAAAATGTTTTTGGCATTCCTAAATATATTTTGAAAAGCTTATATTTTTATATGGCTTGGAACAGAGGGTGAAACAGACCACCTAATGCGCTTTGGCAAAGTCTTCTACAGCGATACTCTCTCATTTTAATTCACACAGGTGACATTAATATGCATACAGTATTAGTTCTGCCCACAATGTAATTTCTTTCTTAGTACAATGAAAACATCAGACCTTCAGAACTGTTTTACAGAACATACATATGCGATTAGAAAGGGTAGAGTATCCAATGGCAAGACATTCCAGTTTGAGAACCACTGATCTGCAGCAGGCATACATTTGTCTTGTCCCCAATCTGTGTTTAAAATCAAACAATTTTTTATTATTTGCAAATCCATCATTGTAAACTATTGCCTTCCTCAGTCCTATGGAATTGAGTCAGCAGCTAATGGGATGTAAGTACAACAGACACTATCAGGGGCCACTCAGTGAAGTGTTGTGAGGTTCCTGATGTGTCTGGCTCTAGTTGGCACAGATGCTGAGCTCTACATAAATGGCTTGTCTTGTCTGACTTCCTTACCTACCAAAGTTGAGCAGATTACGGCTGTGTTCACCGCTGCCACCAGACAAAAGGCATGGGACCATTTCTCAAAAGCACAGCGCAAGAACGTAGACATTTGGCGAAAGCAATGCGAGGTTGGTATTTCTCTTCCCCTTTTGATATGCTGACTCTACAGCAGGGGTCTCAAACCCACAGGCAGAATTTGCCCATAGAGATTTATATCCTTATATCTGGCCTGTAAATCAATTTACACTTTCTTCATTTTGTATTGACCTTTTGGTGGGTCATAGTGTTCTTTAAAGACCACTGAACAGCAGCTCAGCAGATACAGAATGTATTTTTTCAGTATTGCTTATTACTGGCTAAAACAGAAATGTTAAAATAATATATAAAAATACAATAAATAAATAAAAAATGTTTATGCCTAGTTGTAGCCACAAGTGCTTGCATCTGTCAAATAAGTTTAGGTAGTTTAAGCTAACTGTTTAACTGCGTCAATAACTGTATACAGTTACAGTTTATGCTGAAAACCCCTTTGCTTTGTTGTCACTGTTCAACTGGCACCCAATGGAGAACACCACATGGCTAGTGGTCCCCAGTTGATTTATGTTTGAGACCCCTGCTTTGCACGGTACACTGACATGGCAGCTGTTTATATGGCCGTGTGTCTTTGGCTTTTCATTGTACAGACTTGTAAAACATTACCAACAAAATATACCAGATTCTGTGCTTCTGCAGAGCGCTCCTTAAAATTACTACCTACAAAAAACCATTGCTACCATGGCAACAGATACTGGCAGGATTATAATAATTCTCATCAGTGATTAGCCTGAATCAATTGTTAATAACTCATCCAATTTGAATTAGGTCTCAATGAGAAAGAAAAAAGGAGGTGGATGTTAATTTATATTATGCCTATATTGGTATTACACCCCAGAATTCTATGAAATATAAATTCTAAATATGCAATCTTCATATTCATATATGGCCAGCATCGCCAGTGCAGTATGTAAAATTCATCTTACTGCAAACAGAATTCTCAATGAACCTTGAAATATAAAAATCTCCCACTGGTGATAGACTCCAGCTGAAATCCTTCCTCCAGCCATCTCACGTTTTCCATGACTCTAAATCACTGATGAGCTGTGATGTGTTGACCCAGTCAAAACTTCTGAAATATATGTAGACTGTATTGATAAATTGTTTTAAGTCAAGTCTATGAAAGGATTCCATTTCAGTACACAGTCGCCATGAGGTAAGACATGATGTGACAGAGACTTTAGTGTTGTGAGAAGTGAATTATTTGCCCATGTGAAGAGTATTTTAGTGAACATAAGCATTTTTTAATGAAAATAATGTATCTTTGTTTGTAGATTTAGACAGATAGATCTGTTTGACTTTTTTATCCATAGTCAAAGATGAATACATTGATCCCACAGTTCTTGAAAACATGTTAATATCAAATATCAGGGAAATTTCTTTTAAGTTTTAAGTTCCTTTTTAAGTTTTTAAAGAAAATATACATTTTTCTAAATATGAACAGCTCTAAAATAGAAGAGACTGGGGCGCATTTTACTTTAGTAAATATTTTTAGGGAAAGCATTTTTAAAAAGCATAGACGCTTACCTTGACTGCAAAAATAAAATATTAAATACTTTCGTGTTATTGACAACAAAAAATATTTTTTTGTTTAACACACCTTTTCTGATCGCATGCACCAATGGAGGTAAACTGCCTTAAAACACAATCTGGCCCAATGAAAATGTGAGAACCTTCCTCAACCTAACAACTTTTCAACATACACTTGTCCTGAGAGTAACAGTTTTTCAGTCTTTCACACTACGAACTATATTTAAGAAAAGTTGACACTTGCTTGAATGTACCTTAGTGTTGTTTAATTACGTTCACTCAACAACTATTACAAACATATAATGATATTGAAATTTTCATCTAAAGGCTAGAATTAAAAAAACTAGTTCAAAATGCATTTTCAGCTGGACACCTTAATAATATAGTGTACTCAGGCTGTGACTACTTCCTCACGTCTAATTCTCCCCTATTTCATTGGCTAGAAAACAATTTTACAAAACAATTTTAACAATCCTTATCCAGTTATCACAAATGACTGGAAAAATCAAGGAAAGTCATTGGTCAAAAGGTGTGGGAACCTTGTCATTGTGATATATAAATAAAATAAATGTTAGAATTAATGGAGGGGAATGTGTTATCAGAAATGATACAGAACTTATATTTCAATGATATTAGAGCTCTAAAGAAGCAAAAGAAAGATTAGGCCACAGTGAAAGAACAAAATGTTTTCATTCACAGATAAGTCAAGCTCAAATGTGCCCCACTTGGCATCACTAAGCACATTTATAGAGTCAGATCTGCAAGATTTCACAGTGGTGGCATTAAACGTCCTTTCTGCTGATCCCCATAATGGCTATCAGAGGATCAGTGGACTTGGAAGTTTGTGTAATGTGATTTTTACGCTCCATTTTCAGACCTAGACAAATGAACTTTTGCTGTTGCACAGCACTGACATGACAGAGCCCCAGTTTTCCCTGGAGGTTGTGTTTTAATACTTAAGGAATCAATCACCAAGGCCTTGTGCTTAACAATTCACTGCATATTTTTCATCCTGTCAGAGGTTTCCAGGTTAGATTCTGGAAAATAATAAGAGAGGAATTGTAGAAAAATATTTCACTTAAATGTGAATTACGTATTCCACAGCTGAACTACACATTTGAATATATTAGACACATTGTTACTGCCACATTTATACAATAAATGGAAGCGTGTCTTTGTTACTTACAGAAGAGGAAAAGTTCATGTGCAAAATTGTATCTTTAATCACTCAAGGTCTCAGACAGAAGCCAGTAATGGGATATGTAAAAAAAAAGTGTAAAGTAAAGTGACATGTCAGTGTCACTGTTTGTCAGTTATGGTTACCCATAACCGAAATGTGACCTCTGCATTTAACCCATCCTTCGTAAGGAATGAACACACACTGCAAGTCGTGAACGCACACACACCCAGAGCAGTGGGCAGCTATCACTGCAGCGTCCGGAGAGCATTCGGGGGTTAGGTGCCTTGCTCAAGGGCACTTCAGTTGCTACCTGCCGGTGCTGGAATCGAACCAGCAACCTACTGATTACAAGCCCGACTCCTTAACCAGTACACCACAACAGCGCCACTCTAGAAAACCTTTTCTATGTCGCTCACACATGTACTTAGTCTCTGTAGGGCTGGTAGGGCATTACCAAAGGGCATGGGTTTGTTTCCAAGGGAACACATACTGATAAAATGCATAACTTGAATGCACAGTATGTATACTGTATAATGTATTACAGTATACTGTAAATGACAGGTTCCACCACTGTAATTTTAAAAGGTCAGACTATGTCAGGGTATGTTGAAATGTGTTCTCCCTTTTAAAGTCTTTATCTACATTGGATTTACTTTGGATTTTGTGTGTGTGTGTGTTTGATTTGTATATTGTTTTCCGTCAGGAGCTGAGAAATGCTCAAAGTGAAGAGATCATGGGAATACGAAGAGAAGAGGAAATGGAGATGTCAGATGAAGACTTGGAGGAAAACCCCTGCAAGAAGACCAGAATGGAGGACACAGGTAGGCCTGTTCTCAGCTCAGCCTCTAATTATGATAGTCATGATTAATTAGGACACTGGAGGGAGATAGACCAGGAAAAAAATGTATG